>JAQIFY010006321.1:0-10396 GCA_028533085.1 Varecia variegata
GTATACTTACAGGAGGAGTGCGATGTGCACTGTCTGGGGAATGGACACGCTTGAGGCTCGGACTCGGGGGATTGGGAGGGACATGGGCAATATATCTATGCAGAACTTTTGTACCCCCATAATAAGCTGAAATAAAAAAAAAACTATTAGAGGAGGAATTTTTGAGTTATCACAATGGCACTGGCATTTGGTGGGTAGGGGGTCAGGGATGCTAAACAATAATAAATTCTCCTGCCCAAAAACCCAATAGTTACCCCCAGTAAGAAACCCTTTGTTATGGTTTGACTGTCCCCTCCAAAACACATGTTAAAATTTAATTGCCATTGCAATGGTATTAGGAGGTGGGACAATTAAGAGGTGAGGGTCTGCCTCATGAATGGGTTGATGTCATTATTGTGAAAGTGAGTTCATTATCACAAGGGTGAGTTGTTATAAAAGTGAGTTCGAAGCTCTCTATCTCTCACTCTCACCCTCACCTGCCCTTCTACCTTCCCCCAAGAGATGCCCCAACCCTAAGGCCCTCACCAGATGCTAGTGTTATGCTTTTAGACTTCCCTGCCTCCAGAACTACTGCCAATTAAACTCCTATTGTTCATAAATTATGCGGTTTTAAGTATTCTGTGATAGCTACACAAAACAAAATAAGACACCCCTCATTTTGAGGATAGGAAAAGCAAAAACAAGATATTTTCTAATGTTAATACAGAAAGTTTTACAGATCTATGACTCAAGTTCAGATTGTCTAATTCTAAATCCATGTACTTCTACTATAACATCAATTCAAGAATGAAAGATGATATTTGAAGTTCAAAAAAGTATTCCTAAAGTAGTCAGAGGTTAAAATGATTAAAATAAAAAATCTTAACATATGCAGAATTCTTAAGGTTTTGATTGTTGTCGGGGGATGGAAGAGGCTAACACTTTAAATTGTCTTTTCAGATTTTTATCCTGAGAGGCCCCTTTAGTATATATAGGGGTGAAAGGAAAGCTTCCCCTTTCCCCTGAGAATGTTTACTGAAAAATCAACATACAAAAGGTAGATTAATTATACAAAAGGCATAACAATTTATTTGATCATAGTTTTACATGATATGGGAGACTGTAGAATGAAGACCCACCCCACAATGGGGTGCAGAAGCTTATTTATGGTCTTGAGGTTACAGAAAGAATGGGGGCTTGGATCCTGGTAAAACAGGTTATGGGAGTAGGGAAAAGAGGAATTCTGTTGAGGAATTCACTGATTACTAGGGATAAGTCAATGGGATTGAGGAACATATGATGGTCTAGCACAAAGTCTGTTGGGTCCACATAGCAGACAATGGTTTGTGACAAAATTCTGTCCAAGTTTGTTGACAGACTTTAGTCTTCTTTTCTTCAATATGAGTTTAGTTAATGAAAGCTAAAAGAAGGGACCAGAGGTAACTGTTTCTCTTCTTTGGTAGTTCTGGACTTTAGGCAGATAAGGGCACTTCAGTGAACAAGTTAATCTTATGCTTTGGGCAAGATGGTTGGAGAGGGGAAAGTCAGAGAGATCTTGTGGCTTCTTTTTCAGTTCAGCATAGACAAAAGGCCATATTTTGGAGTATCGGTTTCTAAGCCCCAACATATATTTTCAAATGTGGTCATCCCATTGCGTGATCTTCTATAAAAATGAACATATTGCCAAAGCTACTAATAATAATGATAGGAAAGTCAAAAGTGTCATCAGTCTTATATTTAACATTTTATAATAATTATACTGACTAGCTCATAAGCTTATAAAAGACAAAAACAGTGTTTACCCTAGCTCATAAGCTTATAAAAGACAAAAACAGTGTTTACCCTGCCTATTAATACATTTCAATCACTCTGCATGTTACCAAGCTATTAGTAGTTGCCCAATAAAGTCATTTAATACATCAACATTAAGTAACATGAATGATAAAGTGAAATAACAGATGTGAAAGCACTATGCACAGCATCACACAATTGTATAGTCTAGGTAAAACTGAAACTTATACTATGGAAAGCACTGATTGGCCACTAATTCTAAAAAAGATTGATTATTAACCTTCTAATTTGGCTTCTATATCACAATTGCAAAGGCTAATTTGAAGCACAGTTATAAGAACAAAAGAAAGGGAAAAAGTTCACATGAACAGCTCTATCTACTAAATGACTGCTATTTCTACCAGACCTGATCCACAGACTCTTCCCTTGGGCAGAGACTCAATTCAAAGCAAGGAGAAGGATAGGGGTTATGAATTCTACATATCACATAATTCGCTGTCAAAAATTTTACTGCCATTGTATGTCATTTTGAGAGTCCCAATCTAAAGAATTTATATTGATTGTTAAATCCTTAATTAAACATAAGAACTGACTATTTACTCTAAATTCACTTATTACCTGTTTTTAGGGATATATCAGTGCCTTAAGGTAGAAATATAGTAAGTAGAACACCATTTTATTTACTTGGAATGCGTACTTAACAATACCATTTAAATGAACTAAAAGCAAGGGTGAGTGATGTTTTCTCCTTCATCTTCTGTAGACAGAGAGAGGAGGAAGCAAGAATGCAATTAAAAAAGAAAAGAAAGTGAGAAAGAAAATGAAGAGTTAGAAATTGCCCAAAATATTGTTTTGTTTTGAGTTTTTAAATCAAAGTATATTTTAATTAAAAATAAGAGAAGGAGTTGAGATTTGCCTTAAAATTTACATGTGGGAACAAGGACTTTAAGGAAGAAATCTATTAACTTAGGTCAAAAACCTGAGCTGGAATTGGGAAAATGGCTGCAAATAGACAACAAAACCTATTGCTTTCAAATGAGCTTCCACATTACTAAGCCATTTTAAAACATTTTGAAAATGTTTCCTTATAAAGTTGTTATTTTCTCTTTATTTCAGAAAGGAGGAAAGAAGCATGTAATAATTTCCATTAATGTGAAGGTTGAAACTTAAAAGAAACTAAAGGTGTCCTAGTGATTCATCAGCTATTCAGGTCTTTTAAATGACAGAAATATCTTACTGTGCTTGTGGTTACTTTAACACAGCAAAAGAACATGTCACCCCAAGAACTTCCTTTCCAATTTGAAACTATGCAATTTTTTTGTAAATGCATTTGAATTGCTCAGTCAGGAGATCATCCTATTCACATGGTTTCCATAAGTAATTTTGTGTAATTCTTGCTTTTTAGGTGACATTTGAGTTGGGAGATTTCACTAAATTCATTCTGACATTTGAAAAATTATTATAGAGTGCTTTAATGGGGTAGAATAACATCCTTATAACCATGCTTATCATGGGAAAAAAGCTTTCCAGTGTAGGCAGTTCTGCCTAATGACCTGGTCTTTTAAAATTCTGACTCCATATTTACATTTTTTAACTCATCCACACTACTTTCCATTTTCACTTACCTTAATTCATTCCCCTCAGTCTACTGGGGATAGATCAAAGTTAATGCTTCTAAACACAAATATGTCAAACAAACACAACTGAGTGACATCTCCTCATACATCCCACTTTATGTATTTGGTACTATTATATTCTGTCCATTTGAAGATATAAAGTGGAGTCCAGAGACAAAATTTTATTTCATATGCTCAAATTTCTGTAGTAACTAGCATATCTGGTTAAATGAAGTATTCATGAGAGCAAGGCCATGGTTTAAATATAGATATATGCACATATATTAATATACATATATCACACAAATACACATACACACATATATATTTCTAGCTCTACTGTATGTTCATAATTTCTATTCCTATTCTATATTAACCATATAAACTATTTAAACATTTATTTCTTTATTTCACAGAATTCATTGCACATTTCATTGAAACCAGGTACTGTGTGAGACACTGAGTATATAGTGGTGAATAAGCCATATATATGGCCTGCATTAATAGAACTTACAGCCTAGTAGTGAAAACAGACATCACATAAGTAGAAAAGAAAGTAAGTAAATAATAGATGATAGACAGATAAAGTGAATCATTCTATGAAGAAAAACAACCCATGGTGAAGCAATACAGAAGAACAAGTGGGTAGAAATTCACTCACATAGAGTGGCTTGTGAAGGTTTCTCTGAAAGGTTACATATTAACTGAGACTTAAAGGATAATAGGAAGCCACACCTGCAAGAAACTAATATAATATGTTCTGGGGGAGAAATAACATGTTTAAAATCCTCAAGATAGGAAAAAGTTTGTCATGTTTGAGAAAATGAATGAAGGCTGTAAATCACAATGGACGTGAGAAGGAGAGTGGTCCAAATCCATGAGGATTCACAGGTAGACATAAGCTATATTGGTTCCAGCTTGTAGCCATGCTAAGGTTTTTGAATTTATTACAAATTTAAAAAGAAAAAATAGAAATATTTTTGGAAAGTAACTAATAAAATTTGTGTTTTAAAAAGATTGCTTTTGTTTCTATGGGGATTGAAGTATGAAATGAAACAGTGGAAATTTTAAGGCAGTTCAGAAAAGAGATCATAATAGCTTAGACTAAAATAATGGCAATGGGAATGGAAGATAGCATATAGATTCAACAAGGAGTCACATACAAGAATGTTCAAGGCAGCACTATTTGTAAAAGCAAAAAAGAAAAAGAAAGAAAGAACTCCCATATACCAATTGAAAGGAGAATGGATAAATAAACTGGTATATAATCATAAAATACAAAATTATAGAGCAGTGAAAATGAATGAAGTACTCTAAACAATATGAATAAATATTAAAAATACAATGTTAGACCAAAAAATTTTAGAAAGCTACATGCAACACACACACACATACATGCACACACTTTTATAAAGGTAAAAATTGATATGTTATTTATGTGTATGTGTCTATGTATGTAATGTGTGATTTCAAAAATTATTTTTTCAAAGATAAGAGAATGGTTAATGATACATTCAGAATATTGGCTATATGTGATGGGGAGAAGCAGGGAAATAGGACAGCAGAATATAACATAGGATATTGTTAATTCTCTGTTTCAAAGGTTGAGTGGTTGGTTTTCAGTTGTTAAAATTATAAGTAGTGTGAACAAGACGGAGGAATAGAAAGGCTAAGCTTTTGCTCTCCCACAGAAACATCAATTTAACAATTACATAATGATCAAAAACTTTTATGAGAAGTCCACTGCCCAGCTAAGAAGTTACAGTACTCCAAACAAGCACAAAACCAAGAATAGCTACATTGAAATGGGTAAGAAAAGCAATTTCATTTTACCTGTGGCATCCCCTCCCCCAAGCTGGCACAGCTCAGCAACAAGAAAGGTCATGTTGGCCTGTGACTTCTTCTTTGTGGGGAAAGAGAAAATTGAGTGTGCTTTCAATGGAAACTAAATAACCTACTGGTGAATGACAGTCAGCTCAAGAAGGAAATCAAGATAGAAATCAAAAGATTCTTTGAATTAAATGATAATGGGGGCTGGGCGCGGTGGCTCATGCCTGTAATCCTAGCACTCTGGGAGGCCAAGGCGGGCGGATTGTTTGAGCTCAGGAGTTTGAGACCAGCCTGAGCAAGAGCGAGACCCCATCTCTACTAAAAAAATAGAAAGAAATGATCTGGACAGCTAAAAATATATAGAAAAAATTAGCTGGGCATGGTGGCACATGTCTGTAGTCCCAGCTACTTGGGAGGTTGAGGCGGTAGGATCGCTTGCCCTCAGGAGTTTGAGGTTGCTGTGAGCTAGGCTGACGCATGGCACTCTAGCCCGGGCAACAAAGTGAGACTCTGTCTCAAAAAAAAAAATGATAATGGGAACCCAATGTATCAAAATCTGTGGAATAGAGCTAAAGAAGTACTGAGAAAAAAATTAATAGCCATAAATACCTACATCCAAAGACAGAAAGATCACAAATAATCAATCTAATAAATCTTCTCAAAGAACTGGAAAATGATGAGCAATCCAACCCCAAACCCAGCAAAAGAAAAGACATAACAAAGATCAGAGAAGAACTAAATTAAATTGATAATAAAACAACTATATGGAAGATAAATAAAACAAATACTGGTTATTTGAAAAGATAAACAAAATTGACACACCTCTCATTAGGTTAACCAGAGGCAGAAAAGGAAGGACTCTAGTAAGCTCAATTAAGAATGAAAAAGGAGAAATTATAACTGATACCACAGAAATACAAAATATAATCTCTGAATACTACAAACATTTCTATGAACATAAACTTAAAAATGTGGAGGAAATGGAAAAATTCTTAGAAACACACAGCCCCTCTAGGCTCAATAAAGCAGATATGGAATCCCTGAACAAACCAATATCAAGTACCAAAATTGAAGCAGTAATAAAAAAAAACCTTCCTAAAAATAAAGTCCCAGAGCAAAGGGTTTCAATACCAAAGTCTCCCAGACCCCCAAAGAAGAACTGATGTGTATCCTGCAGAAATTATTCCACAACATCAAGAAGGAAAGAATCCTCCCCACTACTTCATATGAAGCCAAAATCACCCTGATAGCAAATCCAGGAAAGGACTCAAGAAAAAAAGAATACTACAGACCAATATCCCTTATTAATACAATGCAAAAATTATCAATAATATCCTAGCAAATCAAATAAGCTGATCATCAAAAAAATAATCCATCATGCCCAAGTGGACTGCATCCCAGAGATTCAGGGATAGTTCAACATATGCAAGGCTCTAAATTTAATAATACAATACATAAAAAGAAGTAAAAACAAAGACCATATGATCCTCTCAATAGGTGCAAAAGAAAGCATTCAACAAAATACAGCACCTGTTTATAATAAGAATGCTTAACAATATATGCATAGACAGGAATTACCTCAAAATTATAAAAGCCATATATGACAAACCCACAGACAACATCATACTGAATGGGGAAAAATAGAAAGCATTCCCACTTAGAACTTGTACTATAAATGTTGTCCTCTATCAGCACTTCTATTCAACATAGTTCTGGAAGTCTTAGACACAGCAATCAGACAAGAGATGGAAATCAAGGGCACCCAAATGGGGGCAGAAGAGGTCAACTATCGCTCTTTGCTGAAGATATGATCTTATGTCTAGAAAACCCCAATAATTCTGCCAAGAGAATACTAGAATTGATATATAGGTCAAGCAAAGTCTCAGGTTACAAAATCAATGTACATAAATCAGTAGCATCGATATAGGCCAACAACAGTGAAGTTGAGAACCAAATAAAAGACTCAATAGCTTTCACAATAGAAACCAAGAAAATAAAACACCAAGGAATATATTTAACTAAGGAGGGGAAAGACCTCCACAGGGAGAACTATGAAAGACTGAAGAAGGAAGCAGCAGAGGATGCAAACAGATGGAAAACCATACCATACTCATGGATCAGCAGAATCAACATTGTTAAAATGTCTGTACTACCTAAAGTGATCTATAGAATCAATGCTATCCCTACTAAAATACCAACATTATTATTCACATATCTAGAAAAAAATAATTGTATGCTTCATATGGAACCAGAGAAGACCCTGTATAACCAAAGCAACCTTAAGCAAGAAGAACAAATTGGGAGGCATCAATTTACCAGACTTCATGCTATACTATTAGGTAATTTAATATGAAATGTCTGATTTCAAATAAAAAGTTTAGTTTATTATGTCTCAAACAAAAGCACTACAATTAATCCAAATGTGCACCTAAACTGTCAACACAGTTTTGCCATCTTAAGGGTAGCTTGTTTATTCCACCAGTGAAGAAGCCTGGAGAGCAAGTGGCAATTAAATTGCAAAAGGCATTTTCCACAACTTGCTGAGAATGGAATATTTTTCCTTGTACGAAGTGTTCCAAAGCCTGGAGGAAGTGGTGTTGAGCTGGAGTAAGGTCTGGTAAATATGGTGTATGACAGAGAGTTTCCAAGTCCAGCCTCTGTGGTTTGAGCATCATTGCTTTTTGTAACATGTGGCCTTGAAAGAAGATTAGACTGTCTGCTTGATGAATCTCAGCTGTTTAATCAGAAGCATCCTCATCATTTCATCCAATTGGTTGCAGTAGACATCCGCTGTAATCAATTGACCAGGTTTCATTAAGCTGTACTGGAAAGTACCAGCATTGGACCACCAAACAAACACCATGAGCTTTTTTTTTGATGAATATTTGGTTTTGGACTGTGTTTTGGCACTTCATCTTTATCTAGCCATTGTGCTGAATGCTTGCAATTGTCAAAAAGAATCTATTTTTCATCACACATAATTAGTCAGTGTAGAAATGGTTCATCTTTATGTCATGACAGCAAAGAAAGGCAAGCTCAAGATGATTTCGCTTCTGACACTTATGTAATTCCTGTGGTACCCATCTATCCAGCTTCTTTACCTTTCCAATTTGCTTCAAATGGTCCAATATTGTTGGAATAGTAATGTCAAACCTTGCTGCTAATTCACATGTAGGTTGAGATGGATTTGCTTCCACTACAGCTTTCAACTCGTCATTAGCCACGTTGGTCTCAGGTCACCCACATGGTACATTTTCAAAATTAAAATAACCAGAATGGAACTTCTCAATCCATCGACGTACTCTGTGTTCATTAGCCATATCCTTCCCAAACACTTCAAAGATATTTTGAGTGGTCTGTACTGCATTGATTCCATGATTTAACTAATATTCAAAAATAACACAAATTTTTGACTTAACCATGATTTCACAAAAATTGCTCTAAAAATGTGAAAGATAGAACTCAAAAAAGATGGCGGAGTGGTAGTGACCTCCTTGTTTCGTGCTCCCGGAGAGGAAGGAATGGATCTGCCACGATGCTAGAGGATTGCTCCCCCACAAGAATAGCGGCGTCAATTCATGGTGAATCAGCGAGGGACACGGAATAGCAAGAAAAAAAAGAGGTGAACGGGAACTAAGCTCGCGAAAATCTGGAGAGTGCGGGAGGGACAAAAGGAAGCAGAACATGGGACAGAAGTACCCACCTCACCAGCGAGTGAGGTGGGCTCAGCCCCACAGGGAAGCGGCTTGCTTCCCCACTGACATCCACACCCGCTCAATTAGGGATCAGCCTGAAGTCAGTGCAGTATCACCGTGGGAGAAGTGGGGCGCGGTGGAGAGGAGTTATTCACGGGAGGCATTTTGGACCCCGGAGGTCTGCGTGAGGGCTCCGCCTACCGCGGTTTGCGCTGGGCCACAGCGAAAGACAGCTAGGAGACGTGGTTCGCTGTCGCTAAATTGGCGGATTTTTAGCCTGGAGACTGCGGGCAGCGGGGCTCCCTCAATTCCCGGCTCCTCTGGCGCCGGCGATCTGCAGGCGGGCAGTCGCCGTTGTCCGGGTGCACAGCCTAGCTGCTGCGGTATCACCGCGGGAGACGCAGGGCCCTTGGACCCTGGATATTTGTGCACGGGCTCTGCCTGCCGCAGTTTGCGCTGGGCCCGCAGTGAAAGGCAGCTAGGAGACGTGGTTCAATCTTGCCCGGAGACTGCGGACAGCTGGGGTCCCTCAATTCCCGGCTCCTACGGTGCCCGCCAGCCCCTGACCCCAGGGTCAGCGAGCTGCAGGCGGGCAGCTGCCATTGTCCGAGTCCACAGCCTAGCCGCCGCAGAGCAACTAGCTACCAGGCGGATCCCTGGGCGGCTCCCTCCCCTGGTCCGTGGACCCCAACTGGGGGCTCTGCCTTTGTGTGAACACTGAGTGCTTCCCCAGTTGTGACAGAGTGGTGTGTGGTCCACGCGGTCATAGGAGCAGGCCAGGCGTGTGCCCACAGGAGCTGCAGCAGCGGGGCGCTGGGCGAGCGAGGGCTCCGCCCCCTCCCCCCTAGCCACTGTCTTTCACGCGGAGAGAGGCAGAACCCATCTCCAGAGAGGAAGAGACAAGAAAAAAAAAACGCTTTCTGTCTCCAATCAGCACAACCCAGTGACTTAACTCATTAAACCTGTATTAGGTCAAATTAATTCTCCGGGGCTGGACCCATCAGGAGCAGCCCCCCAGCTGAGGTAGTAAAATCCTAAACAACACACAACAAGCTCCCACTAGAGGTGAAGGAAGCAACACATCTAGGCCGCTACACAGCCTAAGACCAGCATGCATGGCGTGCTACTATCCAGACCAAAGCTATAAGAAGAGATCTAACGATTGTTCCAGATGGGAAGGCCACATCGAAAGCACTCTGGGAGTATAAAGAATCAAACTGAAATGTTGCCCCCAAAGACGAATCCCAGCTCTCAACCAATGGACACAAACGAGATTCAAAGTAGCAACATGTCTCAGGAAGAATTTCAAACATGGATCATGAATAAGCTGAAATTTATGCAAGAAATAATCAACAACTATCATAAAAAAACCAAAAAGAAAATCCAGGACTTGGAAGAAAAATTGACTAAAGAAATAGAATTATTGAAGAAAAATCAAACTGAACTCCTGGAAATGAAGAATTTATTCAGGGAGGTACAAAACAC
>JAQIFY010006322.1:0-10396 GCA_028533085.1 Varecia variegata
AAAAAAATAGTTGACACATAATGATTGTACATATTTATGGGATACAGAGTGATATTTCAATACATGTATACAATGTATAATGATCAAATCAAAGTAATTAGCATGTCTACCTCAAACATTTATCATTTCTTTGTGTAGGGAACATTCAAAATCCTCTTTTCTAGCTATTTGAAAATATACAATATATCATTGTTAACTATATTCACCCTACAGTGCTATTGAATTGTAGAACTTGCTCCTATTTAGCTGTAATTTTGTATCCATTAACCAAACTCTCCCTATCTCTCTCCCACCTCTCTACCCTTGCCAGCCTCTAGTAACTACTATTCTACTCTCTAATTCTATGAGATCAAAGATAGTAGAACAGGGGTTACTAGAGGTTGGCAAGGGTAGAAGGGAGGGAAGGATAGGGATGTACAATGGGTTTTGCAGCAGATGGGAGGACTATGAACTTGGGGACTAAAGAGGAGTCTTCCCAGAGAAGCTGATGTCTCAGCTGAGGTCTAACCAGTGAGTAGGAGAAAGTGAGGTGGGGTAGGCATTCTAGGCAGAGGCACAGAATACACAAAGACCCGGATCACAGGTGTTAATTATTAATGTTACTGTTATTATCTCATTTGGTGTCACGGGCTTTAGAATCAGTAAAATCCATGTTGAAATCCTGTTTTTCCCCCTCCAGGTACGTGCCCTTGGGTCAGCTACATGGTCTTCCTGAGCCTCTGTCTTACTTTATGTGTCACAAGGACACTCACACTTAACTCATAGCAATGACACGGGAAGGGAGTGGGTAGACAGGCGCACAGATCCCAGCACTATGCCTGGCATTTACAAGTGCTAAAACACACTTCTACTTCTAATCTCCGCAAAGAGCTTAACGTTTTTCATTTTCTGGATTCCAGAATCCTCTTGGACACCAGATAATTTCCATCAACTAACTTGCTGAGAGTTATGAGAAGCTGAGCAAATTCTCTGTATAATCACATGAGAGCAGCCCACTGGAGGCTGCGTGGTGGAGTCTTCCTGAGCGGCTGGTGGAAGAGTATGCCATTAATTTCAGGAAGAGCCCACAAAACAAGTCCACACATCGGTAAAGTCCTGTTAGGAATCAGTAAATAACCACACACTGTAATTCCAGGCTTTTAACTCAAAGTCTGCACAATACCTCCGTCTCATCAGACTTTTGGACTTTCCTTTAAAATGCATATTTCACAACCAGAAGAAAAAAAAAATAAAGTCTGTTTGGTTTAACACTTGAGAAGGTGGTTGGGGACAGATGGATCCCATCCAACCCAAGTTGGAATCTAAGCTTCCCCTCAAACTCCTTTTAGGTGGGTGAGTAAATTCTAGTATGTTTGACACAAAATCAGTATCTGTCATGCACTCTTAGGCAAATGATAATTTTCTACTGAAAACTATTTCCTTAGTGATGGTAAATCTTCAACCACTCTTGACAGATTCAATTTTTGCAAAGTGCCAAAAAGTCTACAACATGAGGGGAAGTGTAATTCAGCTTAGCAGATATTATTGAGCAGTTACTGTCATTTGCTTGTTTGCTCTCTAGTTCACCCCCTCCCTGCCTTTCCTCACGAACAGACCCTCCACGTTTGACTTCATGAGTCAAGTTCAGCCAACGGAAAAACTGCCAAGAGATAGGAGAGTAGGAACTTGGGGTAGACATTGTTGGTGCTCCACTCAGATCCCTGGGGATCCCTCTGAAGTTTGGGGTGCTCATCCCCCACTGCTCTGTTGCTGCTGAAGGCTCATAGCTACCACCCATCTTCTCGCAGGATTGGCCCTTAAAGGCTACAGCCATATATCTGGAGGTGCCTTGAGGTTTCACAGCCCCCTGGGAACACTTATCTGATCACTGACTTGTGTGGGGTCAGTGATTAGATGAGGATTCCTCTCCATTGCCTCATGGAAGGACAAACACTGACATGCAATTTGTACTCCGGAGCTCCCTGCAGGATCTGGCTAAGGTTAGACTTCACTTAGAACCCCATCCTTGCTTAAATCCCTTCCTCTTGCTGGCATGCTTTCCTGGCCATACAGACTTCCCCCTGGGAGCTTCTCTTCGTAAATGACTTGCACACACATCCCTGTTTCAGGATCGGGTTCCAGGACACCAGCCTAGGACAAGGGGAGAAGCCAGGGTACGTCTTCCCTTCTTGCTCTGCTTCTGGTGGAGTCTAATGTACTGGTTCTGGCTTCCTCAGTATTCCAGCTCTCACCCTGGTGAGCTCACACTAGTTCTAGCTCCCTCCTGGTCATTCTAGAGCATGTGACATAACTGTGCTCTGTGGTTTCAGTTTCCTTCTGTAGATTCATCTCCTGCCAGGTAGCCCTGTGTGCTCAACAACTTGGCTGGATCTTTGGAGGCCCCTCTGCCAAGGTTCGGGCCCCCTTGGGCAGTGCCCGCGCCTGGGTGTTGATAGCATCACCCCACTCTTTGGCCTGCCAGCCCTGGGGGTGGCCGCAGCTTCCTACAGCAGCTGATCTCTGGGTTGCCTTATCTTCTCCTGGTTTCTGCTTTCCCAACACTTCCGTAATCAGTACCTCATGTTTAATTCCCTCTGCTGAACTCCGTGGTGTGGATTCTGTGCTCCCTGAATAGTCCACTAGGACTCTTGCCTTGTGTGGGACCATTTTTTTCAGCCATCCTTCCAATTAGGTCAGCCATAGACTGAGTTTTGGGCAATGAAATGTGCACAGAACACATAAGCCCTCTGAACAGCCCTCTCCACCTTCTTCACTCATCTGCTGACCGATGTGTGGGGTCTGGAGGAACACTCTGAGGCCCTGGGGGCATGGCAGATACCCAGAGGGAAGGAGCCTGAATCCGTGAGTGACCCAGTAGAGCAGAGCCTTTCCTCACCACCCCCACCGTGATCTTCAACGGACTGTGGCATGCCTGAGCAATAACGTATCTTTAATTTGTGATGCATATCGGAAAACAATAGAAAGCAAAACTCAGAAGCTTTGTGTATTGGTGAGCTGTTCCTGCATTAATGCTGGATGATTAAACAATCCCAAACTCAGTGGCTTATGAGCACTTTTATTCCTATGTTCATAGGTCTACTGCCAGCTGCAGTTCAGCTCATGTGGGCTGGTCTCTGCTGGCAGACCTGCTCCAGGCAGCAGGCTTGGCTCCAGGCTGCGGTTGGGTCTGCTCCACCTGTCTTCATTAGGGGGCCCAGCCTGAAGGTGCAGGAACCTTCCTGGACTTGAACTTCCCAAAGCAAATCACTGGAGCCCAGGAGCCCAGCCAAACTGTGCAAGCACGTTTAAATAGTGCTCACCTTCATTTAAATCTGCTCACCTTCTGTTGTCCGAGCAAGAGTTAGTGGAGTGGGAAAATAGCCACCCCAAAGGGCGGGGGAGGGGAGTGAATATTTTCCGGAAAAAAATCATCTGATAAGAAATGTGAAACCACACACAATTATCACTGTCACAGCCCCTGGTCTTAGATTCTCCCCAGCAATACCTCTGGCCTCATTCTCCCTTCTATCCTGAAGGAACCAGTCCAGTGAATTCTCCTTTTCCCAGATTCTGCATTGCTTTAGTTTTTCTTTAGTTCCCAACCTCCTCCAATCCCATTGTGATATAAATTAGGGAATCATTCCAAGCATAACCAGCTCTCAGACTCTGTGACAGATAAAGCGGACTGTGGTCCCCATGTCACCATGGCTCCTAAATCATGCTGAGCGAATTATAAACACACCCAATTTTCTCCCACATTATAAAAAATATTCCTAATACAAATAAAGGAATGCAAATTTATTTAAAAAATGCTCATTCTGAAGCATTATATTTGAATAGTAGAAAATGACCCCTAACACCTCTCCTAACTGGTATATATGCACATCAAAGTATTTTCACACAGCGGCAGGTGTAGGTTGAATCAACCCTTTCCTTCGGGAATATTTTTTAACTGAAATAAGTCTGACTACACAGTCGAGGAAGGATGGAGGTTGAACCAGGGTCCTCTCCGGAGCCGGTTTTCTCAAGTTTCATGTCTCTGGAGCTCACATTCAATAACTCCCATCTCAGCAGGCTCCTGACCATGCACAGAATTTGCAGAAGCAAAAATGTCTAAGTGTCACACCAATATTTGCTTTAATTCCCTCTATAGTAATTAAAATTTTAGCCAGGTACATGGTGACCCAGCTCAAGACTGCATTTCCAAGCTTCTCTTGGAGCCAGTTCCCAGTTAGTGGGAGATAAGCTGAAATAGTGTAGTAGCCTCCTCTTTATCCTTCTTCATCCACTGGCGCATGTGGATAGTATGCAGAGAGCTGGGACAGCCATCTTGAACCCCAAGGTCAAAGTCATGTCAAGACCATAGAGCAGCAAGACACAGGGAGCCCAGGTCCCAAGTGCCATCGAGATGCTGGATCAACCCTATACTCTTTATGTTCAGACTGTTGTAAGAGAGAAAGGTAATTGTCTCACTGTTGTAGTTGGTCTTTGTTACCTTAGCCAGAACCTGTGTCTTAAATAACATACCAACCATTGTGTCTTAAATAGTAAATATTTTGTACTTTTGTAGCCACACACTTGGTATTCTCCTTAAGGATGGGCACTGGATCTTTCATTCAACATTCAGCGAGAAAATATCTGTTGAGCAGCAACTGCACACAAGGCGTTGAGCTGTGTGCTCTGAGACAAGAGTACCCGTGTTAGGCTCAGTCTCCTGACCCTCCTCTGTCATGTTCCTGGAGCACTCACCACGTCCTCAGTCCCCAGAACACCTTCAGACCTTTACACCTTAGAGCAAGCTCTTCCATCGGCCTGGGGTACCCTACTTCCCCTCTTAGCCTGAAGAGCTCCTACTCATCCTTCAAGGTCCGGCACCAGGAAAATTTCTTCAATTTCCAGGATGGAATAAGCTTTTGGCAATTCAAGTTTCTACAGCATTTTTAATATATAGCTTTATTGTAGAATTTGTTTGATAACTTTTCTAAAATGCAGGATCCTCAAGGGAAAGGACTCTACCTTCATTTGACATTCAGCGAATATTGATTGGACTCTTGGCATGTGCAGAGCCTCACACTAAACACAGAGACTGAGCCAACACAGACACAACTCCTATTCTCGTGGGGCTTATGGGTTAGCAGGTGAAACAGTACTTACACAGCACACCCAGTATAAACTTCTAACCTTCATAGTTGCCGAGAAAAAGAGGTCCTGGTCTTATAAGAACTCATGATAGGAGATCTAGTCTGAGCAGAGATTTAAGTACAGAAAAAGCTCCCCCTTGAATGTGATGCTTGGGCTGAATTTGAAGGCTCTACTTCACCTTTGGACCATGTTAAGTATCTAGAAGAGCACTTAGCACACGGCAGGTGCTTAACAAATATTGGCTGAAGGAAATAGTAATAGGCTATTGATAAATGTTTTAGCTGATAATTACATTTATATAGCATTGCAGTTTCGGCCCCTAGCAGATTTTATTTAATCTCACAGTAATAAAATATATTCTGTGATTATTATTCTCAGTTTATAGATGAGGAAACTAAAACACAGAGAGTTTAAGTAATTTTTCCAAGGTCCTATGTCCAGGAGGAGGTAGAACTGGAACTTGAACCCAAGCCTTCTGGCTCCTGAGTTCCAGCGTTCAGCTACGTTATTGGAGAAGAACATCTCTTTTCTGTGCACCAGCTTTGCGCTAGTCATGAACATCCTGAAGCAAATTCCCATTTCCTTATTACTCTCTACCTTCACGTCACTTTGCATTTGTAAAAAGCATCACATTCACTTGTAATACTGTCTGATTAGAAGCTGGATCTATTTTCCCACGCAAATATGAAGCTGCCCGTAAGATGAAAATGTTATAGGAAATTACCTGTACTGAATGAAAATGTTCAAAGAAAACTTAAAAGCTGCAGATGCAGCTTTTAAATCTAGGTTTGTTTTTTTTTTTTTCAAATGAATGGAAATAATATTGAGCTATTGTCAAACGCTCTAAAAGGTGTGTGAGTAGGAAAGTGACTCCAGAGGGGGAGGCTGAGCTCTGTGCTGACTCAGCTCCTGAGCCGCAAGATGAAAGTAACAAGACCTAAGCTGTCTCCGTAGATTCCATACCAATCATGTTAATTGGAAACTGGAAAGAGGAAATGGTCACAATCAACAGATTTATCACCCAAAGGGCTAAACAGTTCATAAATTTAATCCAGCAAAGGAATTGGAAAATAGAATTGATGCTTGTAAGAACCAGGGGCGGGGAAAGCAGGGCCTCTCTAAACAACCTTTTGCAGCCAGATGGCCAGGAGTGCTTGAACATATTTTATTTGAAGCTATTAGAAATATGAAAAGGCGGCTTCCTCCGGGCCCCTGGCTGAAGTATTGTAGCTTCTTTTTTATGGTCCTTATAAAAGAAGAGCAATAAAGAGACACAAACAGGGTAGTTAAGTTTAATGGCAGTAAAAACCAGACACCTGAATATATGTAATTTATTTTCCTAAGAAAATCGCACCCAATTGGGGCTGCTATTAATTAGCATGGAAATGTACTGCACAGCCAATATTGCATGAAGTTTGTTATCTTGGCTACTTTATGAAAAGGAAAAACAAAACAACCAGAAAGACCTTTGTCACTTCATTGTAAAAGGAGGGGGAAGAAAATCATCAAAACAGCTTGGGGGCTTCATCTGGAAAAATAACTGTGTGAGATGCCCGATCTCTGGAATTCAACCAGGAGCCTTCCTCAACCACCGAGCAGTGTAGGGGGAGGGGAAACTCATGTCAGCTAAGAACCTGTGACAGCCAGAAGCAGGGCCAGGCACTTGTGACTATCTGCATTTCTCAGATGACGAAACCCGAAGCTCAGGTGCTGATGCTCATTAAGGAAAGAGCCAAGATCCAGACACAGGTAAGCTGATTCCAAAGCCCATATTTGCCTGGCGATTGGTTGTTTCTCAACACACAGTCTGGATTCCACTACCCTCGGTGCTTTGCTTGCTTCCAATCAAATAGACGATTTACCTGGTTACTGGGACATCAAGGAAGCAGAACCTGAAAATGACCAAATGACTGTACCTCTAAAACCTTCATTTACCTGTCTGTGAGATGAGTAGAGTTATCCACTTACCGCTTGTTTTTTTTGCGCTATCCATCATCACAGGACTGGGTGGAGATAAGGAAGTCAGTAGAACTTGTTGAAGAACTACAGATTCTCTGGCAAGCTGTTGTTCAATAAATATTCAACAAAGGATGTGGTCAGAGCTAGAAAGATTCTTAAAAGTGATCTGATCCAACCATATTATTATTATTACTATTTTTAATTTAAGGATATTACGGGGGTAGAAACATTTGGTTACATGAATTGCTTTTGTACAGTTTGAGTGAAAGTTAAAAGTGTAACCATCAGCCAGAACGTGTGTATTGTACCCGTCAGGAGTGAATTTACCCATCCCTCCTCCCCCCCTCCCACCTGTTTCATTTCCATTGAATTTTACTACCATATGTGCACATAAGTGTTGAACACCCAAACTCCTGTGGATCACTGGGTTCACTTCACTGTTCCTATTTAGCTACTGTGCCTAGGCTCATGGAGGGTGGAAGGGCCTCCAAAATGTTTTATGTCCCAATAGTCACTGAAGGTACCTATGTGGGGGAGAAGCCCCCTGCCCCGCTTACCATTTCCTCGGTTGGGTCCCCAGATGTCTCTGTTGTCTCTTCCTGTGACCCACACCTGAGCTGCGACTGCTCTCTGCTTTTTAGGTCCAATATTCTACCTTCCAGCTGGGACGATCCAAAAAGCAATGTCTCGAGTCGGCCATCTTGGCTCCCACCCCTCAACCACATTACATTTGCATCCTGTTGATAGATATCCCTTACTGAGGTGCTTGATTTTATTTGTTTGTTTGTTTTACAGAGGGGCCGAAGCGTGCCTTTGGCTTTACCAGTATGACTTAGTGGGAAGAGCCGGCTCTGTCAGGGGAAAGAGAGGTTCAGGACTCATCTTTATTGCTCATCTGCTGTGTACCATTGAGCAAGTTACTTTCCCTCCTCACCCTTAGGTTCTTCTTACGATAGAATAAGAGTAATAACTCAACTTGGTGTTTCGTGGGGTTCAAATAAGAGAACACACACAAAGGTGTTTGGAACCCTGCCAGATCACAGTAAATACTCAACAAATGTCAGTCTTTCCCTCAGGTGCCATCTCAACTTTTGGAATAGAATATCTACTACTAAAGTTCCACACTGTCTTATACAAACTATAAATTGGTTTCATGGCTTGTTGCTTCACCTGATATTCACCCCAAACCTTTGAGGTTGGTAGGACAGGAACAGATGCCCCAGTTGCACACACAGATGAGCACACTGAAGTGCAAGGAAATGAAATGCCTGTCTCAGGCCACACTGCAAGTAAGGGCTGTGCTGGGCTGTTCCTAGGATCCATGCCCTACGGTACCAAGTGGACTCACTTCCATCACTGCACATACGACGTCCACTCCACCTCTTTCTGTTCATGCTGCCCCCTCACTTGCCCCTCACTGCCCTGCTTCCTCATGTGCAAAACGGCAACCATAGCTCAGCCTCGCAGAGTCGTTGTGCCGTCGATTGGCTAATACATGCAATGACCTCAGCATTGTGTCAGGCGTAATGCTCAATGACAGGCAGGAAGAAACTTAGTATAACTTGACATAGCAGTGATTGTCCTGTGGCCAATAAGTATTGATCCTTGCATTTAGACACTGACAAATACCCTGTCTATAACTGTTTCTGTCTCATACGTGAATATATATGCACAGAATTAAAAGACAAAAAAAAAAAAAAACAGGCTCTTTTGGCATACAAATGAAAACATCTCTCTGAAAAACTTCTCTGCTTCCTCAAATTGAGAAAATGTTAACAGTGCTACAAATTGAAGGAATAATATAATGCCTGCTGAGGAAGGTGAATGTTAAGGAGCTGACATGTGGCAATCACTTGGCATTAAACTCTGATTTGCTGAATGGTATATTCCTTCAGATAGCAGAATTTCTTGCCAAAATAGGCAATAGAAATGTTCCCATAATTAACAAGGTGCCAACAATTGGCCAATAATTCAGAGAGTCAGCAAACATAGCTAACAGCTGACCTGAAAACATTGAGAAAACAATTTATGAGCCTCTGCTCAATTCAGAAGGAGAGACGATGCAAGTCCTAGCATAATAACCATATTTCTTACTTGGTTTGTCCAGAGAAAATCTTACCCTAGATTAAGAGGTGGTTTCCTTGTTACTCCCGATTAGGGAAACATAAACTCTTTTGTGATTATCTCTGCAATCTAGTGGCTGCTGGAGAGGAAACAAAGCAATATTGTTCTGATGCCATAAATATCAATAACATTATAAACCAACTCTTTATTGATGCACACTAGTTCCAGGGACCTGAAACACAACCACATATTTCAGATGAATGATAATGCAACTTCTGATCAAGCTAATTATTAGATAATCAATAGAGCTGAATTACGAAGGGGAGATAAAAAAAGAAGGAGCAAAAAGAGGTATAATGTATGTTCTAGAAAAAAAAAGTGCATAAGGAAAATAAAAGGAGAAAGAGGAGGACAGAGAAAGAGTGAGAATGAAGGAATTAGAAAGAAGAATAGCTCTCATTTATTAGGCATTTATTATGGTCCAGGCAAGTTGTTAAGGACCTCACAGACATTTCTCATTTAATATGAAAGGCAGAACTATAAGTTAGATACTGTTATTTTACAAGGGAGGAAATGGACTAAAGCAGGTTAAATAACTTGAGCAAGGTCACTCAATAAGCAACTGGAGGAACAAGGATTTAAACCCAGGAGGGAGGAGAGAAGGAAGAAAGAGGAGAAAACAGAAAGAAAATCAGTCTTAGAGAATGACTGGTAGAGACCACCAGCCTCTGTGTTGGAAAATTAGTGGCTTTTCTATCACAGGAGAATGGGCATAAACAAAGAGGCATTTTGTGCCAAGCCTAACTTTCCACTCCAGAAAATAAAACTCCAATTAGAAGTGGGACTGGGCTGGAAGTTCATACTCCTAACAGGGAAGAGAACTCCCGCTTGATGGGCCAATGTGTTAGCAGGGGCTCCTGTCTGCAAATTCAAAAGCCTGGAGAAGGATTTTACAAGTTTCCACAGACCTGGGGTTTTCCTTGCATGCTAGAAAGAAAAACTCCGGGTAGCAGAGAACAGCATCTCAAAATAACATCCCAACATCTATTTAGTCAAAAGAGCTAGGAATATATGAAAGTTCTAAATAACACCCTTTTCTTGGGCTGGGGGAGAAGAGCACTAATACCACAATTACATTGCAATCACAGTAGATTCATTTTTTTCCCCTAAAAATAAAATGAAATAAAAGGAACAAAGAAATGGGATTGCATAAAAGCAGCTCAGGCTTTCTTTGGTCCAAGGAAGAAAAACT
>JAQIFY010006323.1:0-10395 GCA_028533085.1 Varecia variegata
ATCGCACTCATCATGTAGGTAAACACCCGTCCCCTCCCCTACCCCCAACACCCCGAGTCAGATCTTCAAGTATGTCCATTCCACTGACAGTTCGCTTCGCTCTCATCATGTAGATATACACCCATCCCCTCCCCCCACCTCTGTCCGACACCCAATTGGTATCATTCCCAAATGTGCACCCAGGTGTTGATCAGGGAAAAGAATTTTTTTTGTATCATACCCTTCACTGAGCTTGTAGATCTTGGTTATGTTATATCAGGCTACATTAAATTCATCCTTAAACTATATTACATTTTGTTTTTATATTTAGGTAAACACTGAAAGATGAAGATTTTGGCCAAAAATAAAACATTCTCATGAGGAATCAAAGCTATATATCAGAGTCTGAATATGTGGTGTGCCCCAGAACCAACTATTTTTAATATGTATTTAGGGTGTAAATTTTGACAACTGAATGTTATACTTTGACAAACCACGTATAACTCATCACCTTCCAACATTACAGTACTTTCAAGACAAAACAATACAGACGCAGGCTAGAATCTTGCAATATTGACATTCTTCAAATGCAAATTGCAGAAACTGACTACACCTTATCTAAACCAAAATAACCACTTCAAAAAGATTTTGGAAGCATACAAAGTTGGTAATGAATTGGGAGATCTAGGCTTGAAATTAAACAGGAAATTTTAGATGGCAATGACATTGGACTACATAGCAGGAACCATGTAGTCTAAGAGCCTCTTCTAGAATAAAATGAAATTGAATGTCTTTAAATCTTTTTGTGGCTTGCTCAAATTTCAGATTCTAATTCACCTTGGTTGGGTCAAAGAGCATGCACTTTGTCAAGGGCAGAACAATGCACATAGTTGAAAGCCCTGTTATATGGTATAGGGTAAAACAAGGAAATGTGGATGCCATTAGGAAGGAAGAATATCTGCTGAAAAACCACTCCCCCCAAATCCAACCGTATGCTATAGATTAACTCTCATATATTGGCAATTTTTAAAGTTTTATGGACATATGGACAAGAGTTAGAAAACTAAGGTATTTCTTTCAGTATTTTTTAAAGTTTCATTGATGCTAATAGCAGGAAATGGACTATCCTTGGGAAAGAGGGTAAAAGGAGCATTTTTTTAGAATGAATTTACCTGGAAACATACAATTTTAAATAGTTTAATTCAGGCTGGATTGATAATTAATTCTCAATCTTTTTTATAAAGCAAGAAGCTGGTAATAAATCAAGCCTCCTATATTATACCACAGACACCTGCCATCCTTAGTTGTGATATATGCAAAAACTAAATTGTCTGAATTTTTATTTAAATGTAGTTTAATACAGAAATTCAATTATAAAAAATTTAAAAATAGCTTTAATTGCTTAATCCATTATCTTAGCAAATAAATAATGTATGATCCACTGAATCTATAAATGCCACCCACAGAACTTTAATAAATTTAATTGTATTATTCCCACCCATCAGTAAATTTTATGTCACTTAAAAGTCTAACTCTTCATGAAGTAAAATTATTTTAAACTTTTCATATGCTGACAAACAGAAACCTTTTTATTCTCCATTTACAAAATGACATCTGCTCTATTTCCATTTTACTTTTCAAAATGAGGTTACTTTAGTATTTCATTTTTTATTTTGTCAAATAGCTTTGCCAAGGATGGTGAAAAATGCAGTCTCCAAAGACCAAAAATTACAGAAATGTAAACACTTTACATATGGTAGTTATGTACTGAACATTTTACATTAAGGTATTTTAGACATCCATTTCCTTCTATATTTATTAACTCAACTGAACACAGGAAAATTTTAAGCAATAAAAATCATGTTATTTATCAAGTGAGATATTGGTTATTACTCTAAATGACAGAATAAAATAGTGTTAATAATATAAATCATTCTTCCCATTTGATCATCTAAATGCACAGTCTGTTATTCTTGCTATTCAATAACATCAAAAAAGGTAAAAACAGAGATGCTGCTGTTGTCACCTGCTCATCTCATTCTCCTCTCCCTCACATTATCCTCCCTCTTCTAATCAACACATCTGGTGTATATGCACACAGAACTACACATATGTACTTACACACGCACACACACACACACACACTGTAGAGTGGGGTTTAATGCTGTGGATTCAGATGTCAGACTTACCTGAGTTTATAGACAGCTCTATCATTTATCAAATGTTCAATTTCAGGTAAGTTATTTAACCTCTCTAAGACTCTGTCGTCATTTGAAAAACAAAGATAGGCATCATATGTATTCAACAAGTGAAAAAATGCTCATGTTGCAATTATCACTTTTGTTGGTACAGAACTTTTAGGAAAAACAGTAGTTGTGATATTGGTAAGTGTTCACAGTTCATTCTCTGTATTCAAAACGTTTATTCCCGATCATGAACAGATAGAAATACCTTGTTAGGAGAACATTCCGCTAACAGAGCAAATATAAAAAAGGATAATTATGAAGCCTGGGATGAATCATAATTCTGATAACTCCTGAAACCATCTTGCCATTAGAGATATATATTTCTTCTTTTCATTTTAATCTTCTCTTACTTTGTAAGTACAGAAACTAGACTATGACAAGAGGCTCATCAGTACTGACAACTGATGCATTTTAATAAAGAAGGTTAGATGAATCAAAGCCCTATACATTTTGTTATATTACTAATATGTTATTTTTGTTTATTTGTATATTATTTATCATTATAATTAAACTAGACCTCAGAACTGAATTTTATTAATGTTTTTATCAATAGGATCCCAGAAAGATAAGATGCTGTAACAAGAAATCATATAACTTTAAAACTGTATGTGTGCCTGATTCTGTCTCTTTACTAAAATGCCTGATGTCAGAAATCACAACCATCAGCATTTAAATAACTGACATCAGTCTTTTCTGTGTCTGGCTTGAAGAACATTTGCTGTAGAAGATGAAATTTCTCAAAGTATATCAGATCTAAAGATACCACAGTTTTTTCTCTGTTCTGGTCTCAGCCCTTCAGGTCTAGGCTTTCGGCTATTGCATTTATAATTCAGAAATCTCACTCTTCTTGATAAAAATGAAAAACAATCTCGAGCCAAAGTAGTATAAAGAAACACTTAGCTAGAAATCAGGAAATCTGCCCTAGTCCTGAATCATCTTCTATGTATCTTGGTGACCTTGAGTGAATTATATTTAGCCTCTCTGTAAAATGAGAAAATTTGGTTAAACTATTTCTAATATCATTCCAGTGCTAGTATTTTATTTTAACATAATCAATGTTTTCATACCATGCACATACATATGGACACTGTTCCCACTTCACACACACAGACACACACTCTCATATACTTCCTTAGGCAAAGGTGGAAATTCAGTATTCTTATCCTATTAAACAAAAAATATATCTAACAGGGTTTTCATCAGATAAGGGGAATTCTGTGGTAGATTTATTTCTCGGGGGAAATACATATGCCAGTGATAGAATTCTAGATCTGACTTTTGGTTAGTGATAAAATGCCTATTTGTTTTTGCTCATAAAAGAAACGGGGATGAGGAGTCATTTATTAGCCAGTGGAATGAAAAGTATTCAGCCAATGCTTAAGTGAAATCCCCTTCTCCATTTAGGATACAAGTTCTCCTAAACCCACATATACTTTTATTATTGATTTTTATCTTCTTTGCCCTCAAGACATAAAAAGAAACATGTTCAATTCTAGCCTGGGGGAAAATAGAAGAAAAAGAGTAACATCAGCAATCTATCCTACTCTGGTGAAAAAAAATTGACTTGATGACCTAATAGGCCCTTTCTGACTCTAATTTGTGTGACTGACAGTTAAAACACCTTGTGCTAGGTGAAAACCAAATTGAACACCATAGTACAGGGAGAGAAGCAACTGCCAATTCAAAAGGTAAATTAGATGTGCTTGTCTGAGTCTGAATTTACCAGGCTATTTTAACTCTGTGCACTGTGTAATTCCATCCACAATCAAGTAAATAGGAAGAAGAGTCATCAAGAAAGGAAATAAATTCTTACTTATCATCAAAGGAAGTAAATATCCTTGTTAGTCTCCCCCTAAGCTCCTAAACTATAAGGTGTCTATTACACGGATGACCATTTCTGGGTTATTTTAGCAAAGCAAATTTTCATGATATTTCTCAGAAATCTAGGATTATGCTAACAATTTGATAATGGCCTATGATGTTTCTTAGTTATAGCAGCTGGGGTCATTTGACTGCCCAAACTCTCCCCTCTTAGTGTTCAACAGGCACATGGAGACTTGCATGAGATGACGATTGCGGGGAGTTAGTTACACTCCCCACAAAGAGGTTTTTCCTTTCCGGTCAGGTCTCTCAGGCAGGGGTCATCGCAAAGGATGAAAAAATAGTAGGAAACAGAAATAAAAGAATAATAATAATAATACACAGAGCCAAAGATATAGTTTGTAAAGTAAAGGTTTATAAAGATAGACAAAGGAGGAGTCCGGATGGATATATTTCTCCCCCGTAAATATATCAAGGACTGAAACTCCACACAGGTACTTTATAGGGTAGATACAGGCTCTTGGCAACGGGATTTACATACTAACAGGCAGTTTGGTTTAGGGTCAAAGTCTTCTAAAAGGCTACTACAGATCCTTTAGCTAGCTCTATCTAGGGGAACAATGAATTACAAAGTCTTCTTAGGGCAAATATCTCAGTTTTATGATAAGGCTATTACTTTAGCGAAAAACAGAGACATCTTGGCTCCGATGATTGTGTTCTTGGAGACAGAGAGGATCTCAGAAGTCAACAAGAGCAGTGCCTTGTGTTAATTACTTTAACCACACGGTTCCCTCAGGGCCTGGCTTGGACATTAGCATATCTATAACATCAGCTCTCACCTCTGGGTGGTCTTTGGTGGTCAGCTTCTGGCAACCCATGGCTCTAGATAAGACCTGTTCAGTCTTTCAAAAACAGGTGAGAACCATAGGCCCAGCTTACAGCTGTCTCTTTGAAATGCAGCTATCACTGACCAGTGAGACACTCACCTGAGGTGAGGCAGCTTTTGAACTAACACATTTATTTTTTTCTTTAAGGCAAAGCCTTATTTGACTTCTGAAATCAAATCTTGTCTCCAAAAATGCAGGGGGCATTTCTATAACTCAGTATTCTTAGGCTCAACAGACAATTATCACGTTATGCTCTTATTGCTACAAAATGATGCATATGACCTATAAAATCAAGGCAGCATCAGACTTTTCATATAGACTGCATGGAAACAATAAGCAATCAAGAATGAATCTAAATAAATGATCATCTAAATGACTCCAGCACTCTCAGCAGCAACAGTTAGAGGAGTAGAATTGGAGAATTATCTTGGCCCATCTTCCCTTACTTTTTCAACCACCTCCTACCTTTCCAGCAAATTCACAGCAGAAATTTATTGAATACTATGCCAGATATTACGTACCCAGCAGAGCAAGGATAAAGCGTGCCTAGTCACCTGCCTGATAGCTGGAAACCCACTATATTGAAAATGCCAAACCCACAATCATAGCAGCAACTATAGCAACAAACTTTTTATTCTAATTATGTATTACATGGGAAGAGTCTGAAGCTTGGATTTTCATTTTCTTTTATTCCCCTAGGTTCCAGGAAGTAAGAGAAGTTGGAGTACGCTATGCATTTCAAATGCATAAAACTAATAATAACAATAACATCTAATATTATTTATGTGCTTACTGCCCTTAATTTTTATGTATTTCTTCACTTAATCCTTACCTTCACACACACACACACTCTCTTTCTCTCTCTCTCTCTCTCTCTCTCTCTCCCTCAGAAGAAGGTACTAATAATATCCCTATTTTACACATGAGGAGACAGAGAATTTTAACATTTGAGAATACTCAACTGAACAATTGGTTTAAGAATATTCAACTAACACTTAAAATGACAGACTGTGAAGTCAGCATGCCTGGGCTTGAACACTGTCTCAACCTAGGCCTTCTTACTCCAGAATCTTTCATTTTAAGTATTCTATCAAATTTGCATATATAGGTAGCCTAGAATTGTGGTTTACACCATGGATTATATATTAATTCTCTAGGTTGAAGGATATTTTAGCCAGTGAACTGCTATTTAAATTGGAGAAGGATTTAGTATCTTAACTGGAATTCTATTAATTAAAATTTTGTTTCTGCAGATTACCAGCACTGCTATAACTCCTTTTAAGTTTCAACTGAAATTAAAAATTAGTCACATTAATTAATATTTTATTAACAGGAACAGAAACTTTCCCATAAACCACCAGCTACTGGGACTATTAAATAAAATCAAACAATAATTACCCCTACCCCAGTAAATTAAGGAAAAAAAAAAAAAAACAGCAACATCTTTCCTGTGGTAGGTAAGAATCAACAGGCACAGAGAAGAAAGAAAAGCCAGGTTTGCCAGTTTATATAGATATTATCCACTTTTTGGAAGGAGAGAGATACAGAAAGAAACTGAAGAAACCCAGGAAGTTGAGGCTAAATATGATTTTATTTCCTCCTGAGTAAAGTCTTTTGTCATTGAGTTCTCTACATAAAATATTAATAATAAGGAATTATATGCACTAATTTATTCTCCAAGTAGGATAATAAAGAGATGACTATATTAAAAAGTTCTCCTCTTAAAAAAGTAAAATCTGAGGCATCTCAGAAATGCTCAATTTTGACTTGATATCAAATTTATCATGTAGAAATAGAGGAATATTCTTTCATAGATTTTACTTTTTGCACCTTATATTAAGGAACTTCACAAACTAAAAGCATCAGTGATATGCTCCTCAAATTTTATAATAAAAAGCTATCAAATATAGGCCAAAACAAAATAACTTAGTCATCCATGCTTCACACTGTCAAATGAACTGCTTTAGGAACGAATGTTGGGGTTTACACCCCTATTTGAACAATACTGGCCGGTGAATTGCAAATTTGCACAACATTTCTGGATTGAACAGGACAGTAAATGAGTTTGAGCATATTCATTCAGCTTCTGTCCATTAGAAATTCAAAATGTGTACAATGTTCAATGACTGCAATTTGAAAATATAAAATGAAATGAAGAAAACATTACCACAACTAATAGCAATTCATAAACATTCAACTTTGGCAATCAACCTTACAAATGAACTAATAATAACAGTATATGATGAACAACTCTCATGTTTGTGTAGGCATGGTACTTATACACAGGTCTAATGAATCTGGAACATTTATTGAACACACAATATGTGTACAGAATATGTATGCTGCAAGATTGGAAAACAATGAAATAAAGACGATTTCTTCGCTCATGGAGCTTATAGTTAAACATATTCTCATAATAAAATATTAATGGAAATATAATGCAAATTTTCTAAAAATCTATTCTTTGTCAAACTTGTGAAACTAAGGGAGTTTATTAAATATGCTACCTTATTCTATCTAATTGCAACTATTAAACTATAATGTATACTTTAAGCCTATACGGTCCTGAACTCAAGGATCTTGCCCTCTCATTTGGGGCTAAATTTTCTAGCTCTTGAAAAAGTCATACAAAATATCAGGACTTCTGTCCTCTCTCTCTCTCTGTGACAGGGTCTCACTCTGTCACCCAGTCTGGAGTGCAATGGCATAGCTCACTGCAGCCTCAAACTCCTGGGCTCAAGCAATCCTCCTGCTGCAGCCTTCTGAGTAGCTAGGACTACAGGAACATGCCACCACACCTGGCTAATTTTTAAAATTTTTTAATAGAAATGGGGTCTCACTATGTTGCCCAGGCTGGCCTCAAACTCCTGGCCTCAAGTGATTCTCCTGCCTCTGCCTCCCAAATTGCTAGGATTATAGGTGTGAGCCATCAAGCACAGCCTCTCTCTCTTTTTTCTCACACTCACTCTCTCTCTCTCAAAAAAAGAAAAAAGTAAATGGGCAAATTTACCCGGATGGAGGCTTTTTCTAGACAGGAAAAAGAAACTTTTACTAAGACAGTCTGTAGGCAGAGAGAGTTAGAGAGAATTTCTGGTATAACCAGCACATTTTGTCCCTCCTTGAACACAGTCTCTAAAGACAATGACTCCCCAGAATGACTCCTACAGTTTGCTTTGAACTTAGGTATACAGTGATAAGCATTGTATGAGGATCAAATACATCTCCACATCAAAACTGAGAACCTTCCAGACAAGGGAAGGGGATTTTATGCTTCTGATTAGGATGTATAATGTTATAATATAAAGAACAGTGTTTCTCATCCCTACAACAGCAATATAACAAGTTGAAGAGTGTACAAACCAAAATTTTCTTGAACTTATTTGTGTACTGGGTTCACAGGACAACAAACTAATTAAAAGTCTAAGGAAAGACAGAGTCATCCAAGGAGAGAGAGGATACAAGCCTTTGCTTACCTAGGACAGACACAGTAAGCCAAAAAGTAAGAAGGAAGAATTCAGCTAACATTTAAACAAATTGCTAAATAATGAGTTTGGGAAAGTGTGAGAGTAAAGAACTGAGAGCTAAAAAAACACAAAGATGATTCATGCTCATTTTCAGAATTTTCTCCATACACCTTAAGAAGGAATGAGAAAAACTAAAGCCATACTGAAACAGGAGAGAGCCTCTCATGACGTGGGCCTAAGAGAGAAGATTTTATATGGGAACGTCATGACATCTCACTCAAAACCTTCCCTATAGTCCCTTTAGATCAAAAGTCTAAGCAACTGGAATAGAGGAGTAAAATGTTGCCTGGCAGGAATAGGTAAAGAACCTTTGCATTTATCTGGGAGGAGGTAATAGAAAAGATACCTCTACCCATGAGGAAATGCACAGAAATAGTCAGGACTTGGATCATTAGGAATTCTCCACTGGGGAAGGAATCCTTACTGCTGACAAAGATATCCTGATGCCCTCGAGATTCAGAAAAACATTGTCTGCCTAAGACTGAGGCTGAACCAGAACACCAGAAGATGTTTATGCCCTCCACTTCTACTACAAAGTTATCAAGACAAACAATAGCTCACTGCTTGGGGAAGAACAGACTGTGGCAAAATATTCTCTTTGACACACGGGTGATAAAAGAAGATCTAAACCAGAGAATGAAGAAGACATCACTAAAAATTCTCTAACAAACCAACCAGCCCCCACACTAAACAAAAGGCACATTTTGAAAAGTTTTAAGTTGGCGGAACAAATAGAGTAAACACAGTAATAATAATAATAATTTAGCTCCTTTTCTGACTAGATTTACTCATCTCTCCACACTAAAGGTTTAGCAAAAAAAAAAAAAACAAAAACCAAGCTTCAAATTTACAGGCATTACTATTACCTACCTCAGTCTTTATATTCCTATGTTAGATATCTGGCTGTCAACTAAAAATTACAAGACACACAAAAAAGCAAGAAAAAAATAATGTATTGCCCAGAGACAAAGCAACCCACAGAACCAGATTCAGATATGATGCTGATGTTGGAACAATTAGCGAATATAAAATAAGTATATATTGCTTGAATGTGGTTAATTAACATGTTAAAATCTCTAGAGAAAAAAGTTGACAACATGTATGGACAGATGGAGAATTATGACAAAGAAATAGAAACTGCAAGAAAGAATTAAATGGAAAAACCTGGCAATCAATGGTAGTGAGTAATGCCTTTGATGATACTGTTGACTGAATGTGTGACCTGCCCTCACCAAATCTTAGTCATCAAGGTTATGGTATTAGAAGGTAGGGCTTTGGGAGATGATTGGGCCATGATGGCTCAGACTTTATAAATTTCATTAGTGTCATTATAGAAAAGGCCTCAGAGATCTGTTTTTCCCTTTCCACCACGTGAGGACACAGGTGTAAGTAACCGTCTATGAGGAAGCAGTCCTCACCAACCATTGCCAGTACCTTGCTCTTGGACTTTTCATCCTCCAAACCTGTGAGAAATAAGCCCCTGTTGTTGGTATGTTACCCAGTCTAAGGCATTTTTTCATAGCTCCCCAAGAAGACTAAGACAGATAAGCTCATCTGTAAACTCAACATAGTAAAGAGAAGAATCATTGAACATGAAGCTAGGTCAATAACAAGAATGGAAAGAGAAACATAAGGTGAAAAAATAACACGAAGTGAAAAATAAAACAGGATATCCAAGAGATGTAGGACAATATCTAAAATATTAGAAAATAATATCCTAGAAGACAATAAGAAACACAATGAGGCAGAAGAAATATTTGAAGATACAATACATGTTGGCGTGGATGCGGAGAGACAGGAACCACTCATACACTGCTGGTGGGACTGTAAACTAGTGCAGCCCCTATGGAAAGCAATATGGAGATTCCTTAAACAGATTCAAGTAGACCTTCCATTTGATCCAGCAATCCCATTATTGGGCATCTACCCAGAAGAATA
>JAQIFY010006324.1:0-10394 GCA_028533085.1 Varecia variegata
AGCCTTTATCTCCATGTTCTTAGCATTTATATGCCACATTTTTCTAGTTGTATGTTAATGTGATATTTGTCAGTGAAAATTCTGAAAGTCTTTGAAATAGGCAGAAAAAAGTCCTGGGTGTTCAGTTTATTATACCCTTCTCGATTATTTCTACCTTTCCTTGAATTCAGAAAACTGATAGTAATGCAAATTATTCTTGTCCAGATAAATGCAAATGAATTGTGTTCAGTAGAGTCTTGCTCTGTTGCCCAGGTTAAAGTGCCACGGTGTCAGCCTCGCTCACAGTAACCTCAAACTCCTGGGCTCAAGCAATCCTCCTGCCTCAGCCTACCAAGTAGCTGGGAATACAGGTGTGTGACACCACGACTGGATAATTTTTTCTATTTTTAGTTACCCATATAATTTCTTTCTGTTTTTAGTAGAGATGGGGGTCTCACTCTTGTTGAAGGTGGTTTCAAACTCCTGACCTCAAGTGATCCTCCTACCTCAGCCTCCCAGAGTGCTAGGATTTTAGGCATGAGCCACCATGCCCAGCCAATTTCAGCATTTCTGATGGCCTCATAGTACACATACAAAAATATTTTTTGATTGAATTAATGATATATGAATGAAGCTTAAAATATAAACTGTAAGAACCTATCAATGAAAGTATATCATTCTTATAGGTAAGATGGAGTTGATAAAGTGCCATTCATCTTTCAGCAGTAAAGGAACATTGCCCACAATGCCTCCCGGCCCTTCAGCCACTATAGGTTCAGTTACCCACTGCTGCTCACTCAAATGCAGTCTCAAATGAGGCCAGTGCCCTTGCTGTCTTTTTTTCTCCAGTCTTTGAGAGGCCTTTCTTGAGTGGGATCTCTGATCTCCTGTTGAACGAAGGCAGCAGATCACCTGGGAAGGAAACTGGAGAGTTACAACAGGTACATCTCACGGTGGAATACTACACAGCAATTATAGAGAGAAAAAGAGAGAGAGAGAGAGAGGCAAATGGATATAGAACTTATCCAAGATGCCTAAAGTTAAAAAAAATAATAAATTGCAGAAGAACATGTTAGTATGATCCCATACTAACTCACACATAAGTTGGTATATTCATTAAATAAAATGAACACAATAATATCCCAGTCCTTGAAAAGAAGGTTGAAATTATAGAAAATGTTTCCTTTACAGGCCATGTGTTTTCTGTACTATTTCAATTTTATCTATAATAATCACATATTACTGTTGTAGTAACAAAAAGAGTATAAAGATTTAAACAAAAGAAAGAAAAGCAGTTGATTCTGCAAACAGAGATCTATCTCAATCCATTCAGGCTGCTATAACAAAATACCACAAACTAGGTGATTTATAAACAACAGAAATTTATTTCTCACAATTCTGGAGGCTGGGAAGTCCAAGATTAAGGCATGGGAAGATTTGGTGTCTGGTGAGGGACTGTTTCCTGGTTCATAGATGGTTTCTTCTTGCTGTGTCCACACAAGGTGGAAGGGCCAAGGCTGTTCTCTGGGGCCTGTTTTATAAGGACACTAATCCTATCCTGAGGATTCTGTCCTCATGACCTAATCACCTCCCTACGGTTTCACCTCCTAATACCATTACGTTAGAGGTTAAATTTAAACATATGAATTTTGGGAAGACACAAACAATTAGATCATAGCAGGGCCCCAAGATGTAGGACCCAGGGCAGTTGTCCTGGGGACACAATGTAGGAAACATTAGCTCTTATAATACAACAGTATTCTCAATCGGAACTAAAGATAAATAGAAATGTGGTCAACAGTAGTATCTTCAAACACAAAAGACAGCAACATTTTCATCATAGCGGTTTTCAAAGTATTCTGAGAGAAACACAACTGTGGACAGAGTTTATTAGAATTTTTCGCTGTGTGATGTGTTGTTAAGAGCTTGCAATGAATATCATTCCAGCAATAATTAATCAAAAAAGTTTTCATATCACTTATGAATCTTGAATGCTTTATGTTTATATGAATATCAATGTTTAACAAGCTTACTTTTAAAAGTATTTATTAAGCATCTAATGGGTGCCTGATATTCTACTAGTTTCTTTCACACTCCTATTCTTATTTATGTGCTGATTAACCTTATTTAGTATGTATTCTTTCTCTCCCATTTTTAGATGAGAAAATAAAGGTTCAGCATGGTTAGGAAACTACCTGATTCCCAGCCACCTTGATATGAGATAAAATGGGGAATGTGTGTATAAATGAAATAAAATGTTCAAGCCAGGACCACAGTGACAAATGAATACAAGCATCTCATTTCATGGATGACTTACCTTGGCCAACTGGTCCATGGTTCCCAGCTATTTGGATCTAACACTTCCCTATGCATTTTGGGAATATTGTTCCCAAACAAAAGTTCAGATGGGTCCCTGAAGTCTACACGCGGACTGCCCAGGAAAAATTCCTGGAATCCTAGGACTGGAAAATATCTTAGGTTTCTATGAGCTCTGATCCATTATGATAACTATAAACTCCCGAAGAGTAATTGAACAGAGATCATGTTCTGCCATAGTGAAAATGAAATCACTATATCGACTTACCTGACATAGTCTTCATATTCTAGCCACTGGCCCCTTAAGGCCATACTGTTCATACCTTTGGATTTGGCAGATATGGGCACCACTCTGATAGTTTAATCCCACTATTCCAATGATGCATTTGTGTGCTCACTGATATATTTTACCCTAGAGGTAAATAAATGTGGTGTTGTGGCTATATTTTTATATTATCACCAGGGGGCAGCAATGTGCAAATATTATAACTAACTTCTCCCTCTGCTTGGCCTGGTTTGGGAGGAGGATGTGGCTTTCATTCCCATATGCTTCTCAGATTTAAAATAATGGTAATGTAGTCATTTCAGGTCTCCTCTGGAAACGGTCGGAGCTAATGTATTTCAGATGAAAATACAGTGACAATGCACACAGGCATCAAATCAGTCTTTGCAGGATTCAGGGTCTGCTCACTCAGGCGTTTGAACCTCCCGTATGCCAGGCACTGCCCTGGCTGCAGCCATGCTCCCCTCCAGTGGGGAAGCAGACGTTAGAAATGCACACCCCCTCCAGAACCACAGCCCTCCCGACTTTGTCAGTTTCTCTTAAGCACTTATTTTTTCTTTATGTTATCATATTTATGATTTGTCTACCATGATTGAAAGTAAACTCCCTGACAACAGGGATTTTCATCTGTTTTGTTCACTGGTGTATCCCCAGCTCCTAAAAAAGTACCTGGAACATATTAAAGGCTCAATAAATATTTGTTGGGTGAGCAAGTATAAAATGATCAATACATGCCACAGTGGAGCTGGGCATGCACACCTTCATCTAAACTAGATCATGCTAAAATGCTCACTTCCGTAATTTTACCTTTTTACCATTCCCACTAGCAGTGAATATGAGTGATGTTCCAAAATAATATTAAATTTTTGATACTAGCGTTAGAAGGAATTTGAGACATCACCTAGATTCTCCTTTTTACAGAAGAAGGAATTGAAGCCAAGGTGAGGGAGACATTTGCCCAAGGCTACATAGATCCTGACGGTTGGGTCAGGATTCCAAGCCAGCACTGTGGACCCCAGCCCACTGTGTTTTCACCATACCCTGCCACCTGCCTGGCTTGTTCATTTTCCTGAAACATCACCTTCTGAAACAATAAACTGCATAAGTTAATGGCCTGATCTGTGTAATAGTTATTTGGTAATTGGCAGAGGCAGGACTTGGCTGTCTGCTTTAGGGGGTCCCCACATAAAACCCTCTCAAAGGTGTCTCTGCTCAGCCTCTCTGCATGAGATCCAGTATTTAGTTCTTTGCACCTACTGTGTGCTAAGTCCTTTAGAAACATCATTTGATCCTCACAAAAATCCTACTCATGTGCTATTATTATCCCCATCTTAGTGACGGGAATATATAATAACATTGTACACTGCACCAAGATGTAGTATGTAGTATGAACTCAGGATTGTTCCAAGGTTCCATACTTCTTAGCTCATTTAATTCTCTAGCAACCTTGAGGTAAGTACTGCTGTTGTTTCCTGTTATAGATGTGGACACTGAAGTCAAGAGAAGGCAGGATGCTTATCCAAGGCCAAACCGCTAGGAAATGACCAGGCCACCATATGTTTCATTACTATGCTCTACTTCCCCACTGAAAATAGAGGCTCAAAGTTGTGGAGTCACTGCACAAGATCACACGGGGTGCACCAGCTGACTCCACTTTTGTGCACAGTTTCTCCACAACAGACTGCAGGTTTGGGTCAGAAAACCCTTTTGTTAGAAAGTCACAGATCTGAAACTCAGCAGAAAAGAGGGGATAGTGATCATTCAAAAGCTGCCCAGGATGGGAGCAGTATTTCCTTCCTGGGTCTGTTTTCCTCTCTAATTTGGTATCACATGCCAAGCTCTTCTCGGGCTGCCGCAGCTGCCCACACAAAGCTCTTTAAGAGATCCCATTAGCTGGCCAAGGGACAACCATTAGACGGATGGGCCAGACTTTCTGTTTCCACCCTTCAGTCTGGGCACTGAGAGGCCGGGTCCACCGTGGGTGTGGGGGACACCCCGAAGCTTGGCCATTCCAGTCTAAACTGGACCGTGAACTGAAGTTACCTCATAGCGACTTGGAAGTGATGTTTGTGGGAACGAAGCTGGTTTGCTCCGTTATTCTGTCAAATTAATCTGGGCTCTGAGCCCCCTTAAAAGTCATCAGGAGAACACAGTCTAAAAGGATAAGCAGGAAGCTGTTCTTTTGCTGGCTGGAGGTGTTCTTGCTGATTGAACTTTTACATTTGGTATGGAACAGAAAAGGCTTGGCTTGCTGATCCTGACCCTTAGTTCATCTACACGTGCTCTGACCTCTGAAACTGCAACATACTAGTCATTCTCACCTCTTTCCAGTGGTGTAAAACAGTGTGCTGACTGGAGGCTGTGGAGCCTGGTGGATCAGGGGTGCCTCACCACACACCTGGTGTATGACTCTGGGAAAGTAACTTCACCTCTCGTTCTCGTCTATGAAATGGGAGTCGTGATAAAGCCTTTCTCACAGCGTTGTTATAAATGTCTGGCACCCACATGTGCTCCATCAATAATGCCCATGATCATTAGGGAGGAAACTTCATGTGTGTAAAATGTGGCACAGGAGGGGGTCTGCACCCTGGCTCCATGTCCTGCTAGCTAGGTGGCTTCTGGCATTCCACTTTCCCTCCTGCAGCCTTGGATTTCTCCTCTGACAAAGCAAGGAGATCGAAATGTTGCCTTCTCTAAGCTCCCTGCCCACTCTGCAGTGGCTCGCCCACCAGATCTCGATCTCTCTCTCTCTCTCTCTCTCTCACACACACACAATTTTCTAGAACACATGAGGGAGGATAACACAGGGATCACAGGCTCTCAGCCACCAATGTCTGGGAGGAAGACAGGATTTATTGAACACCGGCTAAGTGCCAGGCACTGATCATTTGTTCTCTCACTTAAATCTCTGAGTAACCTTGATGTGGATACTATTGTCAGTAGTTTACAAAAGACCTAGGGAGGTTTACGTGACCTTTCCAAAGTCATAGCAACTGGCAGCGGCAAAATCCATATTATACCCGTCTGCCTGTCCCCTAACTACTGCCCAGATGATCTCAAGACATTGGAAAAGTGAAAATTGTCTTTCTGTAGCCAGGTCAGGAAACTTTGGTCTATGAAAAACCCACAGCAAGCATTGCTACTGATAATACTTTTCCAACTCCAGTGTAATGCTCAAATGGGAAGCAAATAGAAAGGGTATTTCCCAGCATTTTGCAATGGACTAATTTACAATTTAATTTAGTGGTGTTGGTTTAGCAGGGTAATGAATCATTTAAGAGAAACCCTACAGTAAACAATTCCAAATAGCCTTTGGAAATCTCCCCAGATGCCGTAGGTTTGGGTTTTCCCCAGTTCAGCTGATTATCTCAGCCCCATCAGTAAGTTCATTGCATGGTGCAGAAGGACAAGCAGACATCAATCACAGCAAAACCACAGAGGACAAAATGAAGTCGTTCTTGCCTTGGCTTTTCTCCTTTTATATTTTCAGTGATATCTCTTAGACAAATGACCAAAAACAACTAGGAAACAACTTGATGTTTCCCTCATTTCACATCCCTGGGAAGCAGCTGATGGGTTGAAGAGAACCAAATTCCTATAACATGGTGCTTGGTTGTTGGATGATCAGGAGAAGTGTTTTGTATCTCCGGGTTTGGACATGCTATAGCTGGCCCACGCTACAGCGCAGAAACCTATCTGTTCTTTCCTAATTGTTAAATTCCACTCATAAAATCCTCCTCCAGGGGAAAACTTTAATTTAGAAAGGTCATAAGTTGGAGCCTCTGCCAAAGACAGCACAGGCTGTGAGAAAAGACAATAGTTTTGCCACAGTAAGCATTGGCCATCAGAAATAATGGGGACAGCTTCTTTTTCCCTCTCTCTAAGATGCTATTTTTCTATTTGGGTCATTTTACTTGTAACAGCATGGACCAGATTATTAGACATCAAAGCCAATTTGTTTCTTTCACTGAAAGAAGCTCCCTCAACCCTGAACCGACACACACACACACACACATACACACACACACCATTGAAAAGATATTTAAGGGAAATGCTTCGATCTAAACACATACATACCTCTTGGCAGAATTCTGTTTTAAAATTGGTCAGATTTCTCCCATGAGAAACACCAGCCTAGAAAGTCAACATAAACAGCCCCCAAACCTCAGTGGCTTGACACAATAGTTTATTTCTTGTTAACATCACATGCGTATGAAGGTGGGAAGGTAGGGGGCACGCTATTTAATTCAAGGACACAGGCTCTTTCATCCACTGAATCTGCTATCATTTAGGACCCCAAGCTCCTTCGTCCACTAGCTCCGACATCCTCAAGGGCCTTTCTGAGTCCCTCACCGGACACTCTGCATCCAAACAGCAAAGGAAGAGAGGGCATTGAAGTTAGCATGGGAGGATTTTAGGGACCAGGCCTGTTGGTGACAGACATCTCTTGTATGCAAATTCCATTGCTCAGAGCTTAGTCACATGGCAACCTAGTTGCCAGTGAGGCTGAGAAACGCAGTCAATGCAGTCTATCTATGAGCCTGTGCACTAATAAGAAACATATATTTGGTCTTTGTCCCCGGTTCCTGGCACAGAGCTCCTAAAAACCTTAAAGTCTCCAGAGTGATAAGGGTGTCTTTTGTATGCTAATGAGATGACTGGTGGCTGGGGGCCCCTGCATAGGTTCAGGATGGGGGCTGGTCAGCAGAAAGACCAAGGCAGGATCAGAGACTTGGGACTTTTGGGCCCCATCCCAGACCTCCAAGGAGGGGAGAAGGGCTGGAGAATGAGTTCAATCACCAGTAGACAACGATTGAATCAATCGTGCCTACAAAATGGAACTTCCATAAAGATCACTAAATGATGAGTTTAGAGAGCTTTCAGGCTGGTAAACACACTGAGGTGCTGGGAGGGTGGCACACCCAGAAAGGGCAGGAAAGTCCTGTGCCCCTCTCCCAGACCTTGCCCTATGCACCTCTCCTTCTGGCTGTTGCTGAGTTGTATCCTTTATGATAAACTAGGAAACATAAGTAAAGTCTTTCCCTGAGTTTTGTGAGCTGTTCTGCAAATTATCAAACCCAAGGAGGGGATCATGGGACCCCCAGTTTATAGCCAGTAGGTCATAAATACAGGCCACCCAGGACTTGTGACTGGTGTCTGAAGTGGAAGCAGACCTGTGGGGTCTGTGATAACTCTTGGAAGTCATAGAATTGAATTGAAATGTGGGGCACCCAGTTTGTGTCTGGGGAGTTGAAGAATTAGTAAATGTGAGGGAAAAACCCACACGTTTGGTACTGGAGTGTTGTGAGTAAGAACAGCTCAGTGCTCAAGAGACAAAAGAAAATAGGAGTTGATGGGTACACAGTGTTATCTTTACTACTCAATTTGTTGAACAACTACTGCCACAAGGAAGGGTGTGTGACATTTTCTCAGGACTGGTTAATCATGGACTTTTTCTTGCTGAGGACCTTTTGATGGCCTATGCACTTTACATACTCAGGAAACCATTGTCCTTTCATGTCGGGGTTAAGAAAATGTGAATTAGTGATGAAGGGAAGGTCAGGAATTAGAGGAAGCTGAAAGAGGGAGACCCATTTAGCTCATTATCTGGAAATTTGATTAAAGATTGCTTTTTAGGTGGCATCTAAAAGGGTCTGTCTGCAGATACAGTTTCTGAAGCATGCAGAAGCAGCACATGCAGTGCAGAGTCCATGCATGGCAGTATAAAGGCCAGTTCTGGAGAAGCCAAAGCCACCATTGGTTCCAAGAAGAAAATATGGGACCAGGAAGAGAACATTTAGTCAAAGGGGCTTAGGAGCCAGGAAAATAAAGAATCGAAAATAGGCTTGAAGGCAATGACCAGGGATTTCTGCCACAAATATTTATTTCTTCCACTCTGAATATTCATTGAGCAGCTTCAGTATGCCAGTTTCCATGTTGGAGAGTATGAGAATGAAGGAAACTCTGTCCCTCCCTGCAAGTCGGGAATTCTCTTGGGGTGGACACTGGCCACATGGTGTGTGGGTAGGCTTGGCCGACCCAAAAGTTCAGGGTCACAGGGAGAGGCAGATTCTGGCAAATGGCAGCTCTAACAGCTGCTAAGATGCCTTCACCCACTCAAGGCAAAATATATCACTTCCCATATTGTTTTCTTCCTTCATAAGAATTCCAAAGTCACCCCACGGCCAGTCCACATCAGGAAAACACTGAATAGGGGAATTTTAGAATTGAAAGAGGTCTTATAAATCACTTAGTCTTGACTTTTTGTTTTTCAGCAGCTGAAAGGAAATATGTGACATGGCAATTTCCAAGGGATTGGGTGTAGACGAATCCCAAAGACCCACTTTCACACCAAGATCTGGCAGGATAACCTGTTCCCCTAGATGTGAGGTCTATTCAGCATGGTAAGGGCTAAAACTACCTCATTTAATACGCATCTACTGGAATCCCACTTCTAAGAGCTGCTTACCTTCCTTAACAATTGGCCTTCACGTCTCTCTGATGTCTTCTCCTTCAAACATGCCACTATGTTCATATCACTTGTTTTCAACCAGTGGTCTTGGTTCTCCTTCCTGGAGCTCTTATGGAATCCATCTGATCCTTAATCCATTTTAATATGTGTAATTAAAATTAATGAAACAATTACTGCATCCATAGAGTCTCAGCAAGACAGAGAGAGCACAATTCAGATGGAATCATTGGGAAACACTCAGTAAAGGATTACGTATTTTCAAAGGTTTGGGTGAGGTTAAAATAAAACAGCAGTGTGGTGCATTAACTAGAGCTAGCCACAGAAGGGAGCCATTCCCACCTCTCCCAGCCTGAAGAGGCAGGGGTGGTTAAGTCCGGAGAGAGCCCAGACAGAATCTGTCGCTTTGGGTAGAAGGATTCAACCTACACACTGCAGCTTGTTAACCTGGCAAGGGGCAACGGAATGCAAACAGATCTCCCTCTTCTTCCCTTCAGTTTCCTGCCTGCACCTCTCCTTGGCAGAACCTAGCCCAGAGCCAGAGGTCAGGGGGACCTGTGGGTGCAGTCAAGGAGAGGTCAGCTTCCCAGGTCCAGAGCAGGATGACGAGACTGGGATGTATGGGGAAGGGCAGATGGAGAACACCCAGCCCCCGCCCCCCTCACTGCCAGGCATTATGCTGTTGCTGAATGTAGAGGAATTAAGAAAACAGTCTCAGTCCTCGCCTCCAAAGAATTTACAGGGCAGTGAAAGAGAGAGAAAATAAACAAGCACACGCGCTAATGAGCTCTGCTAAGTGTATCAAGGAAAGACTGAGTTCTATGAGAGTAAACAGTAGGGGATCAACTGTAGACTGGACAGTCAAAGGTCCTTCTGTGGGTCTGGCATTTACGCCGTGACCTGGAAGATGAGGAGCAGCGTCCCAGACAGACAGAGGAAGAACGTGGGTGAAGATCTTGACATGTGGCAGCTCTGCAGATATTTGATTCTTTGAACTTGGTTTAAATTTCTCTGAAATATCCCTGTGTTATTTCCTAGGAGTTTCCCTGCAGACAGGCCCAGATCGAATGGGAAGAACAGAGTCGGGGGACGGGGGTGGGGGGCAGGGGGTGTGCCTTATCCACCGGCCCCCACTGGCGGGAGACGTTGCAGGTTCCTGGGTCTCTCTGTGCTCTCATGTTTCATCTGTAAAATGGAGATGTTGGCTGGTCAGCCTCCAAAGCCCCTTTCAGTTTTGAAATCTAGTGTTGATCATGGACTTTATTCATCTTTTTAAAGATACTTTTCGACACTTCCCAAAATTCTATTTTCTACTAAGTGAATGCCCAAGAGCCGGTTCAATTTTCC
>JAQIFY010006325.1:0-10394 GCA_028533085.1 Varecia variegata
CAGGCATGCGCCACCATGCCCGGCTAATTTTTTCTATATATATTTTAGTTGGCCAGCTAATTTCTTTCTATTTTTTAGTAGAGACGGGGTCTCGCTCATTGCTCAGGCTGGTCTCGAACTCCTGACCTTGAGCGATCCACCTGCCTCGGCCTCCCAGAGTGCTAGGATTACAGGCGTGAGCCACCGCGCCCGGCCGAAAGCTTTCAATTTTTAACATCCACATAGAAATAAACTTCAATAGGTACTGTATGAAGAAAGCTATAAAACTCAAGTAATGGAAGACATGAATAAATTGAGAAGTATATTTTGCTTTTGCATAGAAAGCTACAACATAGTAATAGTGCCAACTTTTCCAAATTAAACTATAAATTTCATGTGCTAGCACTTGAAATCTAAACAATTTGGAAACTTGACTAAATGAGAGTAAAATTTATGTGCAAAAATAAACAATAGAGATTATCCAGAAAAATCCTAAAAAAGGAGAATGATTAGGCATATCAGCCCTATCATATGTTAAAATTTATTACAAAGTTGCAGTAATTAAGGCAGTATGCTACTGGCTCAAGAACAGATTGATAGTTTTTTGTCACTGAAGAGTACAGAAATAGTATTTTCTATAAGTATAGAATTATTTAAAAATAGAAGCTGAAGTTTTATCTGAAACTCTTAGAGGCTCAAGAAGGACTGGGTTAAAATCTAACTTCTTGGTTGGCTAGCGGGCCCAAAACTTAATTAAGGCAACATAATATTAAATTAATTGGCAATTACCCCTAAATTACTCATAATCCTTCCTCTCCAATACAATATTTTTATTTCCTTGGGCTTACATTTATTTTTCACCCTTATGTTATATATTTTTAGAAAGTCTTTTTGATAGTGCAGAAAGATGAATAAATATGTTCAGACCATTATTTCATGAACACATTCCTAGTTTTTTTACATAATCTTAATAATGAACAATTTTAAATAGTTCTGTATCATTCTAGAGTGAGCATGCCATGATTTATTTTAAAACTTAGTGTTGTGTAAGTTTCATTCAGGTTTTCATTTTAAAATCAACATAGAGTTGTTTTCTTCTCCTTTTCAGTTATTCGCTTGTAATATACTGTAATATAAATTGCTTTCTGGAAGGATTGCATTAGTGTACATTGTGATAAATAACTCTGATTCTTTAACTAGTTTTGCATCATGTACTTATTTTTCCCAGTTTCATGTGAAAAGATAACTCAATTAGTTTAATGTGTTGCAAAAATTGATAGTGCTGCTGAGATTTTTTGTTTATAGTTTTAATTATCTAAATATTATTCCCTTGCCCATATATACATTTGTTTCTTCATATGTCAGAAATTAACTTAAGTACAAATATCATTCATTATTAAACCAAAAACTCTAGCCATGATATATCTGAAAAGAAATTTTTCCAGCACTCTGAGAGGCCAAGGCAGGAGGATCGTTTGAGCCCAGGAGTTCAAGACCAGCCTGAGTAAGAGCGAGACCCTGTCTCTACCAAAGAAAAAAATAGAAAAAAATTAGCTAGACAACTAAAAATATATATAAAAAAAATTAGCCAGTCATGGTGCGTGCCTGTAGTCCCAGCTAATAGGGAGGCTGAGGCAGGAGGCTCGCTTGAGCCCAGGAGTTTTAGGTTGCTATGAACTAAGCTGATGCCACGGCACTCTAGCATGAGCGACAGAGTGAGAGTCTGTCTCAAAAAATTTTTTTTTTCCATTAACCAGTGATAAGCCTATTTAAAATTAGTTTTAATTTCAACTTAAATAACTTTCTATAAGATAATAATGATGAAAAATAAATATTTCAAATAAACATACAAAGGCAAATGGATATATAAAAACAAAGCTAAAAATATCTCTCAATGATGGGAATGTAGGAGACCAAGTAGGAAGAGACACAGTAGCTTGGGCAAAATGTCCATTAGGAGTAGCTCTGATGTTTTGTCCTTACAACCAAGGGACATCTTGAAAAGAGCATCAAGAGAGTAGGCCATTTTCTAGAAAAAGATGAATTACCAATGCTGATTCAAGGGGAAATAGAATATCATATTATACCTATAATTACTTTTAAAATTAATGAGTATGCAAACATTTACCTACCATAATATAACAGGTTATTTTAGTGAGCATTTTAAGGACAAACTCTACCTTACACAAATTATTCAAATTTAGAAAAAGTGGAGAAGAACTTTCTTACTCATTTTATAAAGCTAATTCAACATTCATATAAAATGAGATGAGAATAATATAAGAAAGAAAAAGTATAAGCAAATTTCACTGAGAACATATTTGCAAAAATGTGATATGGATAATAATGCACAATAAAATTTATGTAAATATTAAAGATAGAATATTCCTATATTTTATGTATAAACACTTATATAATACATGCATAAAATATGGATAAGAATGCACATCCTAATTTCGAGAGTGTTTAAACTTGGATAGAGATAGAGGGGAATAAAGTAGATTTTAACTATATATCTATTTTTAATAAATAAAAATTCAAAACAATAATTACAAATGTTTAGATTTGTTCAATGTAAGATTGATCACAAGTATGTTTATTATTCTCTGATCTTTCTATGAATTTGAAAAATTTTATAATGAAAATTATGAGCAAAGAGACATATGTATTATTGGTCTTCATGACAGAAGTGACTTCAAGTGATTACCTGATGGGTGTGGGTTCAGCAGGGGTTAAAGTAAGAGAAATTGGAGGCAGTAAATATAAATAATGTTTCTAAGTAGTTTTACTGTAAGAGGGTGGGAGCCGACCAATATAGAAATAGCTGGAGGAGGATGTAGGATAACAGGAAAGGTTTGTCAACAACACAGATATTATAGCATGTTTTATGCTGATGGAAAAAAATGATGTAGTAATGAGGAAAATAGATTATTTAAGAGAGAGAGAGGGAAGAATTGCTGGATGTCCTCAAAGTAGGTAAGGGTGATGGAATTTACTACGGCAGAGAGGTTCTACTATAGTAATGGGAAAGAAGACAGAATATATGGTTCCAAATTCAGGTAGCTCAAAAAATAATGATTTGGGGGGCTTGTGAAAGTTATCTTCTTAATGATTTTCTTTTGTTAGAAATACAGGAAGATATAAATTAGAATAGGGAAAGGTGATATTTCTTTTAGGCAACATTAAACGTTCACTTGAGAATTGGTGTTACGAAATTAAGGTTACATCGGTTGTCACAGTTAGGTGTTTTTCACCAGCCACATTCAGCTGCATGGGTATAGGTGGGGAGTAGTATGACTTAAACAGTTTTTCCCCCCTCCTGATGGATAGAGGGAGAGAGGAACATGGAAATAGAGACTATATACAAGTGAGTGATTATAATGATGGACCATGGAAATTATGCTGAGTAATGTGGGACATAAGAACATGGGGGGGTGAAAGACAAGAAAAACGTAGTAGATCAACAAATTAGAGGTCCCCATGAAGATTAACGATGGTTGGAAATGGGTAGTAGAGGGGGTGAGATGGAAAGAAAAGGGTTGTTGGTCAAAGACTGAGATTTTTGAAATGGAGATTATGAAGGGGTAATGTAATGACAATGTCTAGGAAAGGATTATGGGAGTGAGTGGCTGAGATGGGGTGGAAGACAAGAGCTTCTGGAGGAGAAGAAGAGGGTAAGGAACTGTGAATCTTGGGTGGTGAAAGGATCATCCCTGGGGAAATTAAAATTGAGAATTATGACAGGAGTAGTGCTGGAATGAGTGACAAGGAACCACAAGATAACATCTTTGAGTAATGAAGAGGAATGATCCAGGAGTAGATGACACAACAGGAAAGGGTAATGGGTGGAAGATACTGAAGAGATGGGATTCAAAGATGAGATTTATTAGGAAGCAGAAGAGGAAAATAGTCTTTTTCACCTACAGGCTTAGTGGTATGAGAGATGTGGGGAAAGGAAAATAATAACAACATGAGATGACCACAGGGAAAGCTGTGTCCTCAGAGAACAGCCAGGTTTCAGTTAGAACAAAAAGGAGGTGGAATCATTTAGAGAACAGGTCAAAGGGTATAGGATATTCTGTGGATAACTGAGCATGAATTCCAGAGGGCAAGGTAATGATTTCAGGATTTGAGCCAGAGTGGGAGGTGAGGGCAGAAAATGAGGTGTATAGAGAGAGCACTTTGGAGGATAGAGTTTAGGCAATGAGAACTGTCTGCTCTGACAGACCTCATGTAACAATTTTGGGTTGAGAAAATAAGCTCCCTGTATGCATAGAACAACAAGTTAAGTAAATCCCTTTACCTGTTGAAGAATTCTGGCCCTAGAGAAAGTATCAGTCATTATCAAAACTGATAGCATGTCAAGGGACAGAGGTTTCAAAATTCTCATAAAGGAATGGAAATTTTTTAAAAAGCAATGTAGTATGTAGGCAAAAATGATAGTACTATAAATTGTTTGAATATCAGTTACTGGAGAAGTTTTTTTTAAAGGTCAAATTTGAGTTGAGACATATCTAGATTCAGTTGCCAGTTTTGCCACTTACAGGCTGTATGACCTGGGCCAAAACATTTAACCTCTCTGAACTTCAGCTTCCTTATGGACATAATAATAGTACCTACTTGTGAATATTTAACCAAGATAAAACATAAAATGTGAAGCACAGTTTCTCACATAAGTCTGAGCAATAATTGTTGCTGTAGAGCTTTTAGGGGAAAATTAGGAATTGGGTAAACAGTTAAGTTCAAAGACTTATTAGGTCCACCTGTACACTTAGCAACTAATTCTTAGAAAAGTTCTTACAGTCTGGACTAGGCATACAGAATCATGACCAATATGATCACTGTTGCCTACTATCTCTCTACCTCTTACTTTTCTTTTCAAGTAGTTCTTTGGCAAGTGGTTCTACATAGGTGATATCCCAATATTCCATATCCAACTCCAGCTGCCTGCTGTCTCTATATGTTTTATTCTTCCCCTCCACTATGTTGACCAAGCCCTAGTACTTAATTATACATTTTTCCCCTCTATACTTTCTAGAGTGTAATTTAACTGGCCTTGTTTTTTCATCTGTGAAATGAGAATAAGAATTTTCCTATTACCATTGCTCAAACGAACATGGTGAAAATTAATGAAATAAATTTAGACCCAGCTTCTGAGATTATAAAATCTAAGAAATATCAAAGTGCAGTAAGTTCTTTAGAAGAAATAAAGTTTCAAAAAGATATGCTATTCTGTGCTAATTGCATGCATTAATTTACCTAATTTTAGTCAGAAATCAACAAATCATAGATTATTTGAGTTGGATGGAAGTTTTTAGATCATCTGATTCACCTCCAGTATGTTGACATGAAAACTGAGACCCCCAAGAAGGGAAGCAATCTCCCTAAGTTTATGCAGCAATTTAGTGGAAGTGCCAGATAAACTTCCATCATTCCATTGTGAAACAAGACAAAAATATACCTCATCAATATTTCTCTAGGTAATTATCATGACTCAAGGTCTCCCAGTGGAAGTCCTTTGATCTTAGTGCAGTGTGTCAGATATATTAATCTATCAAGAATTCCAAAACGTAGGAAAAAGAAACAACCCTGGCATCCCATACCCCACCACCTCCAAGACATCTCAGCAGAACAAGAGTTGCATTTAATAAACCTCAGAGTAGGGGACAAAATGGTGATCAATTTCAGTAGTATAATCTGGACTATAGAAAGTTGCAGTTACCTAGTAAAGATTGAAACTAAACTTATTGCAGGGAACCAAAATATAATGCCTCCTTGTTCTCAGTCATGACAATTGCGTAATATTAGAAAATCGTTTCTGCAATGATCTGTGGCTTTGGTTTAGTATAAAAGTGAAAGACTAATGCCACTATTAACATTCATTACCCTAATAGTCTTCAAAATTCTATTAGGGTAATAAAGAAAGAAACTATTCCAGCTTCTTCACGTGGTGGTCATGCTCATTCCCGATCTGAAAAGCAATAGCAGCTCCTCTCTACACTGGTGGTCTTTTATTTCTAACTATAAAATAGAGGGAATTTTCTGAAGACAGGGGCTGATGGCTTGAAATTGAGACTGATGCTCACTAGAGATTTGACACTCTAGCCTGATAGTTGCAGCAAAAACATGTCTCTAAAAATATTCAAAACACAAAACAAAATCTCTAACAGGTATACCACAAAGAGAACACATATTTTGGAATAAACTCCTTGGTAAATGTTTAAAATATATATATAAATCCCCATTGATGAGATTCTTTAGATTTAAATCGGATTACCTTGATAAATCATATTACCATATCATGAAATAGTTTATTCATTGCCTGGTTATGAAGCTATATGCCACAATTGCCATGAAGGAAAATAATAAATTTGCTAAATGCATTGACATGGATAATCTTATGAACACTACATGGCACATGGAAGGGTTCTTATTCTTCAGTCTCAGAAGCCTGCCTTGACCATCCATTTGACAGAGACTCAGAATACTAAAAACGTTTCCCAGAAAGCTGCCAAGTTACTTTTACAAGCAAGTATCAAATATATACAAATAACTTAGCTCCAAAACAAAACTAAATACAAACTGGGAGAAAGAATAATCAGCTCCTAGTATAAATCATGAAGATTATTGAGATATATTACTGCCCAAATCTTGTAGAAACACTGAGCCCTGCTCCCCACCCTTACTCCTGCTGCTACCAATTTTGTTTGTAAAAGATATTTCTTTACCGAAGCCCTTAGTTACTATTAACTTGTTTGTTTGTTTGTTTGTTTGTTTCATTTTATGAAAGGGTCTCACTTTGTAGCCCATGCTGGAATGTGGTGGCATAATCATAACTTATTGCAGCCTCAAATTCCTGGGCTCAAGTGATCCTCCCACCTCAGCCTGCTGAGTAACTGGGACTACAGGCACAAATCACTACACTCAGCTAATTTTTATTATTTTTTTTTGGTAGAGATGGGGTCTCACTATATTGGCCAGGCTGGTCTTGAACTTCTGGCCTCAAGTGATCCTCCCACTAGTATCTCCCAAATTTCTGGGATTACAGGCATGAGCCACTGTACCCAGTAACTTGGTATTTCAGACCCATAATAGTCTGCTTTCCTTACCTTTAAGAATAAGTCTCAGTGGATAAGGAATAAGGAAAGACACAGTGGTTTTTAAGTTTGGTTACACATTAATATCATCTGAGATACTTTAAAAATTCCAATTACTGAGTCCCACCCCAACCAATTAAATGAAAAGCCAAAGGTAGCACCCAGACATGGGTATTTTTAAAAGCTTTCCAGGTGATTGTAATATGTAGCCAATGTTGAGAATCTCTGTGATAGTGTAACATTTTCAGGCCTCTGCAGCTTCAGAGGCCTGGAGGACTATGTCCTGCTCCACACCACCTGCAACCCCATCTGTCCCCAATTTCCAAACTAAAGAAGTCCTTGCATGGTAATTTTTGCTATACTATTCTGCCACCATTAATACCAAATGAGTTGTCACTGGATATAGACAGACAAGGACATACGCTCAAACATGTGGAATACGCCCAGTACTAGAGCAGATGGATATGGAAAGAAGCCAAAACTTTCTTCAAAAGTGAGATCTGAGGGTGCAATTGGGGATCATCCATCTTTTGTTAACATTGGAGGAACTAGAGGAGCCCACAGATGAAGATAAGCCCCCTCCATCTCTAGAGAACAAAGCTAGGGCCAGGATTAGGATGAGGCAACCTAAAGAACTCACTCTGGGCACAAAATGTTTGGTACCATCAAAAAAAAAAAAAACCTCAGTAATCAAGATGAATAATATTTTAACCCAATATTTTAAAAATTCTAAATCAATAAAATATCCATGATTAATAATTTTTAAATAAATCCTGCACTGGCACAATTCACTCATATGCCTCATCCTAACATGGGTTCTGTGAGATCCTATCACCCTAATATAATCTCAGCCCTGGAACAAACTCATCCATGTCCCAGAACTACCTGAACCCTAGAAGAAGAAAGAGTTCCCATTCAGGAGAAAGGTGGTGGGACTTCTTCTTCCCCAATTCATCATGAGATGATTAGGCATGGAATAAATTATACTCTAAGCTTAACACCTAAAGCTGGTGAAGAAATCACTCCAAAATAAACCTCATTAAACCTCACCATGGCCCTCCAAATATAAATCAAAAGGCTGTGAAATGAGAGGAAAGAATGAGTAGCCCTAGGACAAAAATCCCCCCAAAGCCTTACTTGGAGTATGGGAGGAGAGTGGAAGAATAGAATGGAAAAGATAGAGGGAGGCAGCTATTTGTTGCTTAACTATTTACAGTTGAGCCTATTGATAGTCCTACCTCCAGACCCAAAAATAATTCTCCAGTGTTTTAATTCTAGGCATCCAACAGCTTTAGGAGAGAGGTAGGGATAGAAACTTTCCAAATTCTCCTTACAGGGTACTCATTAAAATAGTAGACTTATGAATGAAAAGATGAATGAACGGATGAATGGGTGGGCACATGCTGTTTCTGCATTTGAATTAAATCTCTTCTCTATATTTTCAAGGTCACACAAAATGATATGGTGGAGCCTACAATAAGAACCCTGGCCTGTCAATTCAATGTTGATTAATGCTCAAAAAATGTCATATGAAATAAAATAAAACAGTAGCATCAAGAAAATGTTAACAGAAGATACATATGGGGACTGAGAATTTTTGTTTATGTACCTCTTGGTTGGAAATTTTAGAAGGATTTATTATTTTAGAATTAAAACTATTTAAATATTAAGAAAAAACTGAGATGTTGATTTAAAAAGTAATAACTAAACAGAAATCATGGCCATATACATCACAAAATAGAGTTTAAAAGTATAAAATAAACATTTGAAATTGTGATCAAATATAAAATTAAATAGTAATGACATTCCATGTGTCCCCTATTAAATTGTAAAGGATAGAAAACCATAATGATGCTCAATTATGGCAAGACATTATGAAATGAACACCAAATATTGCTGATGGGACAGTAAATTAGTACAAAATTTATCACTTTATGGAAATAAATATCAATCTATAGCAGCGTTCAAAAATTCTCAAGCATTATGACATAGAAATTACACTTTGGGGACTATATCATAAGGAAATAATCAAAAGTGTGGATATACATTAATGAATCAAAATGTTTCTTCCAGAATTATTGCATAAATTTAAAATTATGATCAAAATATCTAAATTCAACATTGTATTGAAAAACTGAGAAGAATTTAAACATTAAACATTAGATTATAAGAAAATGGGATAAAATTAATTATGGCACATTCATATGAACACATAAAATTCAGGACTTTAAATTTTATTTGGAAAATATTGGGAAGTGATTATATAAATATGAATAAAGCAGGATATAGAATTATGTATCCAATTTACTCTAAAAGACTGGAAACTAATAAATCAAGATATAAAAGTTATTATCTCTAACTTGTATAAATATATATTCCAAAGTGTCAACAATGAGCTTATAAAATTTTCATAGTCAAAAATGTAAATAATATGTATTTTCACTGGAACACCATAAAGGAATGTATACCTGGATCATTATACCTCTGTCTTCACTCACTCCATATACCCTGCTGTCCTTTTACTAATGAAAATATCTTTGTGAATTGTGATTTACTGCCTCTATGGAGGATAAAATAGCATCTCTCTTATAAAACCACAGTTGAACTACTCTCTATAATATTTTTCAATTTCCTTTATCAAAATTACATTCATATGACTGTAGCTTTTTTAGGGATTGTGCAAAGTTTCTTTTGTTAGGTAGTGACCAAATTCATTCAATAATCAAGTATCTTTGAGCATCCACCTTATGTCTTGTGCTATGTTTGGCACTGGGCATTAAACGGTGAACAAGGCACACTAAAGTCTCAAAATTATCAATCTTAAAGTCTATTTAAGGTGATAATTAAAAAACCCAAAAGGATAAATTAATAATGAAAATCAGGTTGTGGAGAAAGAATAACTGTGAGTTGTGGGGGTAGGAAAAACCTCCTTTAGTACTCTACTCTGGGTAATCAGGAAAGGCATCAGTAAATGGATGACTGCTTTACTGAGAACTGAATGACAAATGAAAATCTGCTGTAAGAAGATTCAACGAGTTTGCAGTCCCACCAGCAGAGTATGAGTGTTCCTGTCTCTCCGCATCCACGCCAACATGTATTGTTTTGGGACTTTTTGATATAGGCCATTCTCACTGGAGTTAAGTGATATCTCATTGTGGTTTTGATTTGCATTTCCCTGATGATTAGAGATGTTGAACATTTTTTCATATGTTTGTTAGCCATTCTTATATCTTCTTTTGAAAAATTTCTATTCATGTCCTTTGCCCACTTTTTGATAGGGTTGTTTGATTTTTTCTTACTGATTTTCCTGAGTTCTAA
>JAQIFY010006326.1:0-10392 GCA_028533085.1 Varecia variegata
TATATTAAATAGAATCAGAGAACATATCTGCAAATATAGCAGTGTTTTTAAAACTAAGAAGCAATCACGGCCGGGCGCGGTGGCTCACGCCTGTAATCCTAGCACTTGGGGAGGCCAAGGCAGGAGGATAGCTCGAGGTCAGGAGTTTGAGACCAGCTCTGAGCAAGAGCAAGACCCCCGTCTCTACTAAAAATAGAAAGAAATGATCTGGACAGCTAAAATTATATATACAGAAAAAAATTAGCCAGGCATGGTGGCGCATGCCTGTAGTCCCAGCTACTCGGGAGGCTGAGGCAGAAGGATTGCTTAAGCCCAGGAATTTGAGGTTGGCTGTGAGCTTGAAGCCACGGCACTCTAGCCCAGGCAACAGAGCGAGACTCTGTCTCAAAAAAAAAAAAAAAAGAACAAACGTGGCCGCAAATGGCAAAATCAACTGCAGCATTTCAGCAGAGCTTTGCCTGGGCTGGGTCCTTCAAGGGTATCCAGCCGTAGTGACAATGAAACACTCAATACTTGCTGTCCCACCCCCTATTAGGCTCTATTATAGTCATAGTTTTTTGTCAATCGTCAGGAACACCTTTACATATTTTCATTTAAAGGAATGTTAACAAATACCCAACTCTGCTCCATCCATCATAAGCAAGGCCACATCCTCAGAGAGGCATGTGCAAAACACATTCAGCATCCAGATGTCTTGGAACAGTATTTCTGCCTCCTGTTGACCTAAAAAGTTCCATATCTAAAAAGCACTTAAAATCATTTCAATAACAGCAATATTATGGAGGAAAAAGCCAAAATGCAAGTTTTCCTAAACAACAGATGATGATATTAATACAAGTTTTCTGGTCATTTAACCTGCAAATAAATAGAAAAGACTGCCCTATCAACGACATAAAATATACTATACATACACACACTTATGTACTTTTAAAATACAGACAGCACAGAGAAAATGAGATTTAACTTCTTTAAGTCTTAGTTAATGACCCAGTAAAAACAAATCAACATCACATAGGGCAAATATTAACTCAAACTCACAGGGATTCAGAAGAATGCAAAGAATCTAACAATTAGCAAACTATGCTGTTACCTTAATATGAATAATACAAACACATATTCCCTGCATAATCATTTTAACAAAATTCAGAAAAATTTCAAAATATTAAAGTCACAATTTAAAAACACTATATTAAATGGCCTCATCATATTAAACTTGTTCATACAAATTTTTAACAGATACAAAACAAAACTTTATCATTTCATAAATTCTGCTTTTGAATTCATTTTCATATAAGCATATTTTCAATTATTTTAGGAACTATTCCCACTTTATAGTTATATACAAATTACTGCTCAAAATTGTTAGACTTGAGGATATGAGTCATTTAAATTAAACCCTAAATGTTCTCAATTAACAAGAAATTTGGAAGTAAACAGTATTTAGTTCAACAAGGTTAACTTTTTAGTTATATTTGACAACTATTGAGAAGATATACACATTTTCTAACCCCCTCTCCCAAAGAACTTCTCTACATAGGAAATAAACAAAAGAGTTTTCTCATGTCCTATATTTACCCCGACCTTCTCTTCCCTATCCTAGTGACTATAATTTTCCTTCTCTCTTGGAAATGAAACAAAACCTAATTGCATATGTGAAATTGTTTATTTATGAGATTTTCTTTAACCAGGCCAGTTATGCCCAGTATTCATTTCTTCTGTTCATCTTTATTTTCATCCATTAAAGCGATTGTTGTTTTTTAAAAAAATTCTTTTCCTATCTCAATCTTACAACCACTGTCTACAAAAGTGCCACACACAAAAGTGCCACAAGTAGTTACTAAAAAGAGAAATCTGCAAACTTTTCTAAGGTGTCTTTGCTTTTCAAAAATATTCTGCTGCTTGAATTCAAAAGTATATTGCATACCTGGTCCATATCTAAGGTTGTTTCTATCATTTCCTGAAACTTGGAGAAATCAGAACGAAGATCAATAAGAGGAGTCACAAAAATTGCCAACAATAATGTCTGGTGTTTTCCTAAAAGAAAGCAGTAAGAAAAATAAAAGTTCTCATTTTTAAAAATACAGGACTACTGATTATACAAATTTGACTGAGATAATGAGCATCATTTGATCCAAATGGTACAAATAATACAGCACGTCTCCAAAGTTACTATTTACTCAGGTGTCTCAATTCAAATGTGTCTAATAATCTATTTTATAGAAAGGAAGGTGATCTAACACTCAAAGCTTCCTACTAACAATACACTGTCTCCCCTGCTTCTCTGTAATCTCCTTGACAATTGAGTACTAGAGATGCAGAAACCTGACATTAATTACAACTAAATGAATTTTACTTCTTGTTGATTTAATAACCCAAAGTCAAAGCCATTAAATAAGACCTCTACCTTATATTCCTAATTTCCATTAATAACAGAGTGTTCAAATTAACAGAGGTTAAATTAAGCCAAATTTTTACACAATGGAACTTGCCTTGATGCTATTTAAGAGTATATGCTGGGAGGCCGGGTGAGGTGGCTCACACTTGTAACCCTAGCACTCTGGGAGGCTGAGGCGGGCGGATTGTTGGAGCTCAGGAGTTCGAAACCAGCCTGAGCAAGAGTGAGACTCCCGTTTCTACTAAAAATAGAAAGAAATGATCTGGACAGCTAAAAATATATAGAAAAAATTAGCCGGGCATGGTGGCACATGCCTGTAGTCTCAGCTACTCGGGAGGCTGAGGCAGTAGGATCGCTTGAGCTCAGGAGTGTGAGGTTGCTGTGAGCTAGGCTGACGCCATGGCACTCCGGGCAACAAAGTGAGACTCTGTCTCAAAACAAAACAAACAAACAAAAAACAAACAAACAAACAAAGAGTATATGCTGGGGAATTACGAAAGAAGGAATAAGTAAAGCAACAGAGTACATAGCGTGAAAAAGCAGGAGTACAGAGACCTGGGTGCCAATCCCAGCTCTGCTATCTACTGGCTCTGTTATTTGGAGCATGTTACTCTGAGCTCCCTTTTTGTTTTATGTACAATGGAATAATAACAGTAGCTACCTAGAAGATGAATAAATGAGATAATTATATACAACACTTAGTACAGTCCTTGACACTTAACAGAAGTTCAACAGTTACTCTATTACTATTGGTATAATGCAAGTACTTTTTTTCCTGCTATCCAATAAATTCCCCTAGAATTCTACAAGCAATCTCTAGCACACTGAATTTCACTTCAAAGCAATAGTTCCCAAACTTTCCCATTTTAGTAGCCAGCGAGAATGATGAAAAGCTACTATGAAGTCAGCAAAATTGTTTTAAGAATTCATATTTTATTAATCACAACAGCATCTAAACATATTTAGAAAATAGTACATATGTGTGAAATATCATTTAGACAGACTATAAACAACACTTTGCCCACATAATGTCTGTTGTGCTACAATGCCTGGTTCTTTATTTCAAGTACGCTTATGTGGTATTGGTAAATAAAGGAATTATGTCAGTAAAATGCAGAGGTGGTGTTGGTTTATGATTTTTTTTTTCCAGCCTATTAACGTTTTGAAGGGATCAAAGGCAAGCTCTGATACAAGAGTAAGCCTTAGCAATGAAGACTTCTGAGTAGTCAGTTTAATGGTCATTGTACTTTTCACTACTTTAAGATACGTGGGAAGGCTGAGGAGTGCCCCTTGCCAGTGTGTAAAAAAAAACTGACTAAATTCTATACTCTGCTTTTAGATTTTTAACTTTGATGAAACTGACCTCCATTAGAAGCAAATGCCCCTCAGTGACCTATATCTCAAAGGAGGAAACAAGAGCTCCTGACTGTAAGGCTGCGAAGAGTTGCCTGAAGCTGGTGCTGGATGCAAATACAATGGAGGCCACTGATTTTATTAAAGTTTGTTAATGCTTTTGTTAGTAATGGTTTTAAAATTTTCATGTAAAGTCTGCACCAACCCTATTTTTTCCATAAGCTTTGTTAATTTTCTAGCACGACTTTAAAGAAGGATTTCCAAGGATACACACGTAGTATTATTACAGAAATACCTACATAAACTTCAGAACCTATGTCACTCTCAACATCTCCTCTAGCCTCTCAAACACACAGGCCCACTTTCCTGCAGCTCTTCTCAGAGTCTACAAACCCCCTCCGAGCTCACCTGCTCCCTTATCCTGCAAACTTTCACTAGCATCTTGAATTCCTTCACCTACTTGTACTGAACCTCAATTGCCAATTTCCAACGGGGTTTTGAAAAACTATATTCTGTACTAGTTATCACAGCCTAGAATGCCCTACACAAGCTATCCTTGGGTCTTAACCCAATGATCCCTTGAATTCAGAGTAGTACATAAACATGGAAAAGTAAATTCCATCTTTATATTCTCCAACCTCTAACTGAAAGTTAGCATTTCCCTCCATCATTAACGTAGACAATAAACCACAGTAATATTAATATTACCAGTACCTGTGTCTTTGTTACCAAACAAAATATCAGCTATATTTTATGTCAAATTATAGTTTCTGGAAATATTCTGAAGTATCATTTAAGCTCATTCTTACTTCAAAATTAAAGTAGATCTTCTGTCAGATGTTTTTAAATGCATTAATAAAAAGGACATATAGCTATATCAAGAATTTGTGTTATATTTTGATAAGCATATTTCAATAGAAACTGGTTTTCTTTGTAACTCTATGTGTTTTATTTTATGCATTTGAAAACACTATGTGAAGAAGGGATTCATGGGCTTCAATAGAAGCCAAAAGGGCCCATGGCACAAAAAGGTTTAAAATGTCAGACAAGCCTTGCTTCTCTGGCCTCAACTCCTACCAACCTTGCCCTAATTCTCTACCTCTACAATTGACCACTCTAGCTTTCCTTCACTCCTTCAACAAGTCAAGCCCATGCCAGCCTTAGGTACCTGCACTGGCAGACCCAACTAACTTCACAGCCCTCACCACCAAGATATTAACAGCTGGCTCCTTCTCATGGTTCAAGTCTCACCTTAAACAGAAATTCCTTAAAGAAGCCTTCCTTTTTTAGGGTCTCCAGATCTACTGCTTCCTTGGCTCCTGCCAAATCACTGTATCACATCAATGTTTTCTTTATTGTACTTATTACTATTTGAAATTCTTGCTCATTTATTTCCTTATTACCTATGTCCCTCTACCCTTACACTATTACAGAACCTTCACAAAACAGGAACCTTATCTGTCATATCTACTCTTGTAAGTCCTAGAACAATGTTTGGCACAAAGTAGGCAATTGATATCTATTTGTCTTCAAGAAATGACTTTTAAAGGCAAGATCCAAAGATTCACCTTTGAAATAAAACAGAAAATGTCAACATACATAGGAGTATTGTTTATTGTTTTAGTTTTATACATTGCTTCAGTTTCATACAATTTATTATGTGATTATTTCAGTTTTTATATATACAGTATCTACGGGGTATGCACTAAGTCACAATGAAAATATATTTCTTGGCCAGGTGTGGTGGCTCATGCATGTAATCCCAGCATTTTGGGAGGCTGAGATGGGAGGATCACTTAGGCCAGGAGTTCAAGACCAGACTGGGCAACACAGTGAGACCCCATCTCTACAAAAAATAAGAAAAATTAGCCAGGTGTGGTGGAACACACCTGTGGTCCTAGCCACCTGGGAGCCTGAGGCAAGCGGATCGCTTGAGCCCACTACACTCTACTCCAGCCACGGTGACAGACCAAAGCCTGTCTCTATTTAAAAAAAAAGAAAAACAGCTTTTATCGCTCAATGCAAATTTACTTTCTATACTGTTGCTGCCACCTACTGGTCTCTCAATTCACTTGATTTTCAGTTTTTTCAGGAATGACATTAAGATAACATTAAGCTTAGAGTTAATCAAAAACCAAATAAAGGGCGTGGTGGCTCACACCTGTAACCCTAGCACTCTGGGAGGCTGAGGCAGAGGATTGCTTGAGGTCAGTCTCAGCAAGAGCGAGACCCCATCTCTACTAAATATAGAAAGAAATTAGAAGGACAACTAAAAATAGAAACAAAATAACCAGGCATGGTGGCCCAGGCCTGTAGTCCCAGCTATTCAGGAGGCTGAGGCAGGAGGATCACTTGAGCCCAGGAGTTTGAGGTTGCTGTGAGCTGGGCTGATGCCATGGCACTCTAGCCCAGGCAACAGAGCAAGATTCTGTCTCAACAAAAACAAAAAAACCCACAAGATGGCAACAGAACATACTCAATTTCTACCAATATATTAAAAAAATTGGCCAGGCATGGGGGCTCATGCCTGTATCTTAGTACTTTGGGAGCCCCAGGTGGGAAGATCACTTGAGGCCAGATTCTAGACCAGCCTGGGCAATAGCAAGACCCCACCTCTACAAAAAAATTTAAATATTATCCAGGTGTAGTGGTTCATGCCTGTAATCCCAGCTACTCAGGAGGCTGAGGCAGAAGGATTGCTTAAACTCAGGAGTTTGAGATTGCAGTGAACTATGATGATGCCACTGTACTCTAGCTCAGACATCAGAGTGAGACCCTGTTTGTTAATAAATAAATAAATAAACTGTTAATAGTCACAATTTTATTTTTAAAGATAGTGCATTTGGTCTATTTTCTTCACAAATTAGTCCCACTTTTGATTTTCTCCTTGAAATAAATATGCTATGGAGCTACACTGAACTCTGCAAAATGCCATTCTGCTGCTGTTGTAAAAAAAATTCAAGACATCCTTTAGGTTCCCAATGACCAAGGTACAACCAGAGTCTCAAATATTTTGTATAATAGAAAGAAACACAGCTCTTAGCACCCCACAACACCTGGAACAACAGTCTTCCCCCTCTAATACCTTCCAGGCCATGTGATTTCAAATATCTTAACTGGAAAAAAGTTGCCAAACCTATAATGTGAAGCATTTGATTTAGATAATGTTATGATCTCTCACAGGTCTATAACTTAAGTGTAACACCATAAAATTAAGAAATTACTGACTTGTTGCAAAACTGTCATCAAGTATTTCAGACCATGTATACACAGGGAAGTTGAGGAAGGGAGCCAAACCAACCCCATCCCCAATTCCTAACTTCCATAATTATGCCAGAGTGAGAAAGATCACCCAAGGAATATGTTTACAGAGCAGTACTTCTTACCTTTGCAGGGGAGTGGGGGAAAGAGTATTAAACTATGCTCTTGAATATTTGATGAAAGTTACAGACCCTTTCTCCGGAAAATACACATATATACAAAATTTTACATAAAATTTCAGGAAGACTCCAAAAACTCATTCAAGAATTACAGCTTGGCTGGGCGCGGGGTGGCTCACGCCTGTAATCCTAGCACTCTGGGAGGCCAAGGCGGGAGGATCACTCGAGGTCAGCAGTTCGAGACCAGCCTGAGCAAGAGCAAGACCCCGTCTCTACCAAAAAATAGAAAGAAATTATCTGGACAGCTAAAAATATATACAGAAAAAAAAAAAAATCAGCCGGGCATGGTGGCACATGCCCGTAGTCCCAGCTACTCAGGAGGCTGAGGCAGGAGGATTGCTTAAGCCCAGGAGTTTGAGGTTGCTGTGAGCTAGGCTGACGCCACGGCACTATAGCCCGGGCAACAGCTTGAGACTCTATCGCAAAAAATAAATAAATAAATAATAAAGCTAAAAACTATGCTTATCACAAGTTGATTTTTATACGCCTTACTGTGTGTTAATCAACTAAATGTGACTCTGCGCACTTTATTCTGGTAACTTCACTTTCACTTCAGCTGTTAGACAACACTGAGACCTGTCGTAACTTTCTCTCATAGGTGTGCTGTGGGGGTTAATTCCAACAGTGCTAATATTAGTCTGTGCTGTTTTGTTAAAATTCCTGCATGACAATGGCTCCTGATCAAGGCATGAAACATACTGATTTAACGGTGGTGTTTTGTAATCATGGGTCTGAAGATGTTCAGGGTGGTTAGTCCAAGCTTGTTGGCATTGTTTATTGTGATTGGTGATTTGTACCTGGTCTCAGTGAGCACAGCCCTCTTCCCCACCTCAGAGGACTCTGCTGTAGATGCTAATTACCAAACAGGAACATGCCCGCTTGACCAGGAAAATATAAAAAAGCCCAGCCAAGACTCTCATTTGGGTTTCCTGGTTCCACAGTGTCCTGTGTACACATCCTGATCGGAGAAAGTTCACACTCCACAACGAACTTTACAAAAGAAAGGATGATTAGAATCTGCATCTGACCTCTCTGGACAACTTGCTATGATAGCCTTTGACTGTGATGCATATCCTAACTTTACTGCTGCTACTAGATTTTCCTGTAATAAACTGAGATGTGTAAACACTGTCATTTGGGTCCTATGAGTCTCTTCAGCCATCAAATCCTGCTTAACTGCCTCTGTTTGTGCAAATAGGCCTTAATAATAAACCCAGTAATGCTAACAATCATTTCTAAAAAGCAAAAATTCTAAGATGTCTCATGTCTTTTGCATGAACCTACAGGTCAACACAAATCTGTTATTAGAAAACAATGTGTCACAAGAGCAAATCACTGCCACCAACTTTATAAGGACAGCACATTTGCCAAGCATAAATTGTAAGAGTGAAGCAAAACAAAAAAAACAAAAATCATCTGTTACCTTCATATTTTTCCAGAGCCTGTATAACATTAGGGAGTTGATTTATACCCTGATAGAGTCGGTAACAATCTTGTAAGTTTGCTGCTTGTCTTTGAAATTTCTTAGCAAGTCGGTTAAGATCTGGGAAGCGACGAAGTAAATCTTCTTGTAAACTCTGCCTCAATTCTGCATCTTCTACAAAAGCTTCCACTAAATTTAATCTGAAATAAATTAACTAGAATTAATCTTAAATATCTTAGTATTAAATGAGAGTCTGTCAACTAAGCACATAAGGCTCAACCAAATGAACTCAAAACTGCATGTAAGATTTAATCTATTCTGAAATGTTAGCTTCTTATAGAGCTACTGTCCCCAACCTTTTTGACACCAGGGGTTGTTTTCATGGAAGACAATTTTTCCATGACCAGGGAGGGAGGGGGGATGGTTTAGGGATGATTCAACTGCATTATATTTATTGTGCACTTCATTTCCATTATTATTACATTGTAACATATAATGAAATAATTATACAACTCACCATAGGTTGGGGACCCCTGTTTTAGAAGTGGAAAGCTCCATAAAACTATGAGGCAAGCATTTCCTGATTAGCTAAGTGTCAAATTAATGTTTAGTTAAGTAGTGTCATAGGACACTAAAATATACCCAGTTTTGACTTGCATCAAATTGACATTTCTTAAATAGAAAAATTTCATTACTGAGACATTGTTATTGACACATTGTTGCACATGTAAACAGTGATGTTTAATGAAACAGAATTACAGTTCAAGAATGTTACCAAATCCAATAGTCTATCAGCAGGTCTTACAAATTTTCAGAATACTTTCCAAAATTACCTCTTGACAGTACAAAGCCAAAACCATTAATTAAAAAACTGAGTAACTTTATTGCTTCCCAAAGTCAATAAATAAAATCTCAGCTTGTTTCAAAAACTATAGAACATGTAGCTCAGATTGCTTTTGCAATTTACTGGAAATCAGTGGCTTTCCATTTTTTTCACTATAACCCACAGTAAGAAATATGTCTTTACATCATGATGCTGCACATGCATGCACAGATATGTAATTAAAATAGGTCTCACAAAACAATACTTAAAATATATGATACACTGTTATTTTCTATTGTATTTAATTTTCAAAAATGTTATCACTCACTACACTAATTACACAACCCACTGCCTGGCCACAACTTGGAGTTTGAAAAACAATGTTGTAGACGTTACTGAATATAGCTGAAAGGTAAATTGTAACAATTGAAGGTAGGGAAATTGTTCCTACACATATTTTACATCTCTAGCTATAGCTTTGGGGAAACCTTCTTGGAGGCCTTGGGCACAGCAAATGATTCAAGGTTTGGAATGCTATCAGATGGGCAACCATTTTCTTTATAAACTACCTGAGCAGTAAATTTACTATCAAATTACACAGGGATAAAGAAAGGAAACAAATCTGCTTTCTAAATCTCTTAACTATTTATTTACTGACCTCTCCACCAGCATTTATAATTCCTGCATCATCAAAATGTTTAACTAACATGTTATATGAGGAAAAAAAATATGCTACCTCCAAAGTAAAAAGTAAGCACATAGGCCGGGCGCGGTGGCTCACGCCTGTAATCCTAGCACTTGGGAGGCCGAGGCGGGTGGATTGTTTGAGCTCAGGAGTTCGAGACCAGCCTGAGCAAGAGCGAGACCCCGTCTCTACTAAAAAATAGAAAGAAATTATCTGGCCAACTAAAATATATATAGAAAAAATTAGCCGGGCATGGTGGCGCATGCCTGTAGT
>JAQIFY010006327.1:0-10391 GCA_028533085.1 Varecia variegata
AGTTCAAAGGAATTATGTGAACTAAGTAAAGTCGACCACTTACTGTAGAACAGGTATTGTAGGTCAGAGCTCCCAAATTCCTTCCCAGGACTCTGTCCTTCCCTCAATATAGGGCCCAGGACAGGCCAAATTTTTCCCCAGCCCACCTCCCCTGCCATTCAGGTTCTCTCTGGGCCTGCTCTAGGGGCACGTAGTATGGAGTAGGAGAGAAGACATCTCTTTAAAAGCAACTCAACATAGGGCCTATGATTAACAATACTGTATTGTATACTTAAAAATTTGTCAAGAGAGTAGATCTTATGTTAAATGCTCTTACCACAAAAGGAAAATCAATAAGAACAATAAAGGAGGTGGGAGGAAACTTTTAAAGGTGATGGATAAGTTTATTACAGTGATTATGGTGATTGTTTCAAGGTTATATACTTACATTCAAACACATCGAGATGGGTATATTAAATATCTACAGCTGTTTCATGCCAATCAGACTTCCATAAAACAGTTATAAGAAAGAAAAGGAAAATCTCACATCACTTCATAGGGTGGAAACTGTAGGAGTAGAAACTGTTTGGTTTAACTTCCTGATACTCTTTTTCTTTACAGAAAAGACATGGAAACTTTAATAGCAAACAATCCTCGGCCTGTGACTGAACCATCCTTGATTTCTGAAGAGCAGATGTTACTCTGTGACCATGTTTCAACTGGAAAAACAGAAGTACACAGGGGAAGTGATTTGTGCAAAGCCCCCTCCTGCAGAGGGAATCTTCCCAGTATCCATCATCACTTGCCTGGGCCGGTCCATGACTGCCTGCTCAGGCTACAGTCCTCATCAATGAAGTGTGAAAGAGCAGACTCAGAAGTCAGAGAGACCTGGGTTCAAGTCTGGACTCTGCCATTTACTATTGAGTGACCCTGATAAAATTATATAACTTTCAGTTGTGCCTCAGTTTCCTAGTCTGAAAAATGGCTATCATCTCAAATGTTTGTTTTGAGGATTATAAAAGTAAGGTACTATTACAGTAGAGGATGAACAGTAAGCCCTCCATATATGGTAGTGTTAAATGTAATAGACATATCGAATCCTAGATTTCTTAAACCTTTATCCCCTCCTCTAACCCAGGTGGAGCAGGTACTCTATGTGCCCCATGTCACACCTCCTTGGCCCACCTCTAACTTCATTTGCAGCTGTGACAGACACTGTCATTCATTCTGACTGTTTCCTACTGCAGGTAGGTGCCCTTTCTCTGGGCTTCTCTGCATTGGGGTTTTCTTCAAAGCCATGGAAGTAGGCACACACTAAAAGTGCAGAGGAGTTAAAGCCCCAGGGGCAACCTTTGGTCAAAGGAGGATAAGAGTTGGTGGACAGATGCCTTTCTCATCCTTTGGACAGACAATTCCCCAAGACATTCTATACAGAGATCCTGGTAGAGTCAATTACTTACTGTCCACTGCAGCAACCTTGGTAATGACACTGTATTGAATTTTCTTCCTCCCTGAATCACTATCTTTGCTCCTTCACTCCTGTGTACAAGATGCATGTCTTAATTATATTACTTTCACCCAACTCCTTGTCTTAGGCTCTGTTTTTGGGACATCCAAGCCAAGCATTTCTTATATAATCCACTGTCTCATGCTTAAGGGAATTCTCACATGTTTATAAATTTTTCTAAAACCCACCAGCTAAAGACCACCAAGGATATATCTGTAGTCAAACAAAATTAGGTTATTGATTTACTGAAGCTAAGAAGAACATATCAAGGGATCCTTAACGTGTCTCAAAAGAAGAGAATTAGGGAAGTATATTTATAGAGTGTGAGGGTCTGGGGTTAGTCATAGGATAGTTTTGGCAGAGGTTGTTCAGCATCTGTAGAACATGTGAGTCCAACCAGAGTTGCTATTAGATAAGTCTGTGCTTGGTCTTGGAACATGTGATCTGAACAAACTGGTGTTAAAATAATTTGAGCTTGGATAGTTTGTGAGGCCTATCATAGATTGGTCTAGAACAGTTGATCTGTTTTGTCCTTTGTATGTTATAGTCTTTATGGGTTTTCTTTCCATTTTCAGTTGTCCCTTTGCAGCTTAGCTACTCACAGGATGATTTTTCCCTTTTTTCAACTTTTAGGTCTATAATAGTCAAGGTTCTCCAGGGAAACAGAACCAAAAGGATAGATAGATAGATCAAGAAAGAGATTTATGTTAAGGAATTGGCTCACACAATTATGGAGGTTATTAAGTCCAAAATCTGCAGGATGGGCCAATAGGCTAGAGACCTAAGGAAGAGTCGACATTGCAGTTAAGTCCCCAGGCCATGTCTGCTAGCGGAACTCCTTCCTTCCCCAGGAAGTCAGTCTGTTTATTAAGGCTTCAACTAATTGGCCCAGGCCCACTCACATTATGGGGGGAAATCTGTTTTACTCAAAGTCCTCTGATTTAAATGTTAATCTCATCCAAAAAACACCTCATAGAAACATCCAGAAAAACTTTTGACAAATATCTAGGCACTGTGGCCCAGCCAGTGGACACATAGTATTAACCATCACAAGGTCATATGATTTTGTCCCATCCACATAATCATAACTTTATTATTCCAATAGGAAGTAAGTTCTTGCTAAATTGTTACCTGATAGTCATAGAAGGCTTTGCAAAGTATAGTTGGAATTTTTTTTTGTTTTTTTCCTATTTCTGTATTTTTGTCTGAGAAATGAAATCTACTGTAAGGTTATAGATAGAAAAAATCAGCAGAGGAAGTGTGACTTGCCCAAATGTGCACAGTGACATGAAGTCTTGTCTTCCCTTCTGTTTGCTCATCCTTGGGCTATGTGACCAGATGTGAATACATGGAGTCCTTCAGGATGGGACTTGAAGGCTATAAAAATTGCCACTAAAAATAATGGGGTTGTTACAACCATGGTAGTTCTACTATTAAAACTTTATTACTTTGGACTTAATATCACTTTCTTGGAGAGTCTTTATTTAAAAAAAAACTTAATAAATATTTTTGACACAATATATTCAAAATACAATTATTCCAACATATTCTTGATATAAAATTTATGATGAGATATTACATTCTTTTGGGTGACATTTTTATTGTGGTAAAACATACATAACATAAAATTTACCATTTTGAACATTAGCATACAATTCATTGGCATTAAGTACATTCACATTGTTGTACAACCATAACCACTATGCATTTCCAGAACTTTCCCATCATCACATACTGAAACTCTGTACCCAATAAACAATATTCCCCATCCTCCCTACCATTCAGCCCTGGTAACCTGTATGCTATTTTGTGTCTCTATGAATTTTCCTATTGTAGGTACTCATATAAATGGAATCATACAACATTTGTCCTTTTGTGTCCAGCTTATTTAATTTAGCATGTTTTAAAAGTTCATTCGTGTTATAGCATGTGCCAGAATTTTATATCTTTTTTAAGGTTGGATGATACTCCATAGTGGTGTATATGCCACATTGTGCTTATTCATTCATCTGTTGGTGGATATTTGGGTCATTTACAACTTTTGGTCATTGTGGATAATGTTGCTATGATATGAACATTGGTGTAGAATCCTTTGGGCTACTCTTAAAAGTTAAAAATCTTAGGATGGGGAAGGGGAAGGGGGAAAGGAATAGAATATAAATGACTCAGGCTATAGTGGGAGAGAGTAAGAATTCTGAGAGAAAGACATACACTGTTTATTAAATTGCCAATGTGACCATGTTCTTAGGCATATGGAAGTAGATTGGAGGAGATTTGAGGTACAGGAATGGACAGGGAGATAGAAGAGAATTGAGGTTGTGGGGAGAGATATAAGGGGAGTTCAACCTCATGAAATGAGACCCCTGCCCTCATTATTTGAGGGTAGGGCCCAATACCTAAATTTGTACTTTTACAGAGCTTGAGTGTACTTTCATTTCTTTAGGGAAGTCATCCATTTCTTCCATTCTGTCTCCTTCATTCAGGCCTGGTTTATCTGCATTGATTAGCTGCATGATTTTGGAGGCCACTTAGCTGCCTCTGAACAATGAATCATAATTGGATGCTCACAGATACAGATGCTAGCAGGGCCATCTCCAGAAGAGAGTGTGTGTCTGCTGTTCCACCTGCCTAGGAAAGACCCTCACAGTATGGAGTCTCCCTCTTGGTTTATCCACCCAATTCCTGCATCCAAGACTTGTTCAGTGGAGTGACAGAGAGAACACAGGCCCAGAATTGTATTCAGATTTCAGCTGCTCATTGGTGCTGCTCAACAATACAGTGGGAATATCCCACCTTGAAACCAGATGCATTCAGCATCTTCACAGTTGTGCCAACAATGCCTGTCAGAACTCCCGCCCTGGTGAGAAAGATGACTAGGGAACCTCTCATATCTCCAATTCTGATTTATAGGCTTCTGCAAATGTAAAAGCAACTTAGCAAAACTTAAAATTTTATTTTATCTTATACTTGAGATAAATTCAGATAGTATCATGTACCATACATTCCAAATGTTTGACAGGTACAAGACACACTGAAAAAAGGAAGATATGATTGAGATATAAGAGCTAAATAGACAAAAACATTCTCCCTGTATTTGGGAAGAAAGCAATAAGACCAGGAGAAATGGTTGTAAAACATGGAGAGTAATTTGAGTATGTTGCCCCCAGCCAGGGCAGGGTTATCTCTCAGCACACATACAAAGTCATCAATCTTAGCACACAGCAGCGAGAAAACAGAGGATTCATACAGGCTGAGGCAATAAGTGGCAGATGTTATTAAGCAATATAACATGGTAGTTTAGTAACTGTATTCAATTATCAAATTTAATTTCAAATCTTGGCACAGGATCGACAAGTTTGTGACTTAGTTAAGTCCCTTTGTTAATATAAGCTTCATTTCTCTCACTTGTAATGAGGAAACAAAAATGGCACCTACCCCATAAAATTGTAAATATCATATAAAACCCACAAAACACATAGAATAGTGACCAGAACATTGTAAGCACACAAGATGTGTTCGTAGGCATTATTATTAAGGGCTTATACAAATTTCTAGGTAATGCGTAATAAACCAGCTGTGAGGACCGTAGCAAGCCCTGCCTTTCATAAATTGTCAGCTTCATTTCCCCCATTTTAAAAGTTGCACATGTCAGCTAAACAATACCTCCATGTTAAGGACATTTAGAAAGTAGGGACAAAACTAAATCATTAGTAATTTGAGCACATTGTCTCCAAGGCATACACTATTTTTCAAGTAAGTTACAGTCATGTATCTTTATTGTTTTTTCTTTACACTATAAGCATGTTTTGTTTTATAGCAGTCTTTAAACCACATAATATTCCATTAATATGTGTTATTCCACAGAGTATTCTATGAAGTAGATGGACCATACTTTAGTTTACTATTCCAGCCAGAGAAAACACTACTGTGCTTGTGGGAAGCTGGAATTAAGCTATTGTTAGGAAATGATTGTATCAATCAAGCCAGTATGGTTAAGGGGAAGTGCAGTGGTAAGGGTCACTTGCTTTCCACAGCCTGAAGGTCCTTGTCACAGCTGATCTTGAACAAAGCCAGCACCCGTGTTCGGATCTGTTTGGTCTTGGCACCGTAGATGATGGGGTTGATCACAGGAGGCAGCAGCAGGTAGATATCACCCATGACAATGTGCACAATGGGATCAAGGCTGTTTCCAAAACGGTGCACCACTGAGAGGCCAATGAGCGGCACGTAGAAGGCCAGTACCACTCCGATGTGTGACACACAGGTCCCAAAAGCCCTGGCCCTCTCTGCCTTGGAAGGCAGTTGAAGAACTGTTCGTATTATAAGAAAATAGGACAAGGAGATGAACATGACATCCACGCCCATAACCAGAAGAATGGCAGTAAGACCGTAGACCACATTGGGCAATGTGTCTGCATGGGCCAACTTCATCACATCCTGGTGCAGGCAATAGGAGTGTGAGAGCACATTAGAGTGGCAGAAGGCCAGCCGCTTGATGAGCAGAGGCAGTGGGAAAAAGAAGAGGGACCCACGGACCAGGGCCACCATGCCAATCTGGGCTGTTACTGTATTGTTGAGCACTGCGGCATGGCGCAGTGGGTGGCAGATGGCCACATAACGGTCAAAGGCCATGGCCAGCAGGATGGTGGATTCGATGGCAGAGAGGGCATGAATAAAGAACATCTGGGCAATGCAGGCCTCAAAGCTAATCTCCCGGGAGTCAAACCAGAAGAGGGCGAGGATCTTGGGCATGGTGGATGTGGATAAGGCCAGATCAATGGCTGCCAGCATGCAGAGGAAGAGGTACATGGGAGCGTGCAGGCTGCGCTCTGTTCTAACGATGAAGACCACGATGCAGTTTCCAAACACTGCCACGGCATACATTGAAAGGAGAGGGAAGCCGATCCAGAAATGGGCTTCCTCCAGTCCTGGGATACCGATAAGCACAAAGGTGGCATGTGTGAAGTTGCAGGAACTCATAGCTGGCACTAAGGAGGTGGGACTGGTAAGAGTGCGTTGCACTGGCAACCTGCAGGGACATGGAACACAATCAGAGTCCCCTGTACACCTGGTCCTCCCATTCCCACTTACGCTCTTTCATACGCTCTGAGGTCTTCTTCCAAAGGGGAAATGTGACAGCTCAAATTCATTTTTCAATAACTACTGTCGATGCCCATTCAATTTTTTAAAAGGAAACCTGGGATGACTAATGCTTATCCCAAAATGCAGGCATCCCAAATTCCCTCAGACTCCTCCTCCTGGTCCTTCATTGTCTAAATACTGGGTATCCCTTTTCTCAGATAAGTGTTAAGAGGTACCCTATTGGGGACCCCTTCAGATAGGATTGTCTTCTTTCCTTCCCTCCCTTCCTTCCTCCCTCCCCCACTTTTTCACTTATTAATTCATTCTGTAAGAATTTACTTATATGACCTACTATGTACAAGGCTATTTTCTAGGTGCTACTGGTACAGAGATGAAAGACATTTCCCTTGCCTTCTAGATGGGTTGCCTAAGGTGGAAAATAGACAAGTAACCAATATATTAGAGTACTGTGGTAAATGCTAGCATAAGGTGTGCAATTAATGAACAGGAGGAGAGGCGTGAGTAGAGGAATCTTCCTGGAAAAGATGATCCTTCTGTTTAGTCTTAAAACATGAGCAGAAATTAGAGAAGGGAATAATGAATGTTCCAAGGCAGTGGGGATGGGAGATACTTTGCAGACTTTCAGGATTTCAGGTCCTCAGAACTAAGATCAGCAAGGAGTAAAAGAAACAACAGCAATTAAAAAAAAAAAAAACCTGAAAAGAAAACAAATAAAAACTAAGAAAAAACACCAAAGTCAATCTCTTAAGGATTAAAGGAAACTTATCAGGGGTCATAAAATCAAAGGTAGTGGCTCCTTCCGATGACTTCTTCAGAGATGAAGGTGCTGGCAGGAATGTGGCCTCCGGCAGATGCTAGCTGCCTGGCATGGTCCCTGTAAAAGCTCTTCCCTCTGCTCCTGACTGGTGGGTACTTCCACACCTGAAAGCTGCCTCCAGGGGCGCTTTCACTGTGCCCAAAGAGGGCTGAGCTGAGTCCTGCCTTTGGGAGAGATATTATTGATTTTACAGTGATGTTCCTAGAGCTTTGTCTTTCCTGGAACCTGCACCAACAAGTCATGCATGTCAAGGGAGACATTTCTTTTTTAGAAGCCCAGTGTTGCTTTGTCCCAACTCCTGACCCCCACCTAAACACCTGGACTCTGACATCATCAGCCTCTGCTAGGTACCCTAGGTGTCCTGATCTTTAGGGCTAATTGTTTCTAAAGAGCCATGGCTTGACTGCAAGAAGCAGAGGCTCTGACGCTTGGAAAACAACTCTGCAGGTGTCTTCATTGATTGTATTCAGGTTAACATGTTTATCCCTCCCAGGATTCTTCTTCACACCTCGCCTGGGTCCTTACGGCAGCTGGGAAATGCTCTTCAATTTGGCCTTAGTGGAGAGGGTTTAGAGACCAGTGATCTTAAAACACAGTGTGATAAAATGAGTACTAAAAGATTTGAATTGGATTCTTCCCATCTTGAGTAAGCAAGGAACAACAGATCCAGGGTTCAAAGATGACAAAAGCCACACTTCTGGCCTCTTCTCCATCCTCAGAACTTGTACAGACATAACATCTATTCTCCTTGACAAGTAACAAATCCCAGATTTGGCTTCCAGCTGCTGTCAGAATGTGAAAAGCCTTTTGGAGCCAGATAATTACATCCTTCAGTGAGATACAAGACAGCTTGTATCTTGTATCCATCTGTTCATCTCTGCATTCATCATAGATACCCTGGGGATGGGAATGCAGGAATCTAAACAAATCATGCTTAGAATTATGAGACTAAGCTAAGGAACCTTCCCTGTAGAGAGGCCAGATCACAAGACCACTGTGTCCAAGAGACTTGGGGCTTATGGTGAAGAAAAGGGCAGGCATGGAGGGGAATGAAGGGTATTACAGTGACATAGTTCCACTGATACCACGTGCAGTGCTGACACAGCAAGGGGCTCTGTTGGCCACAGAGTCAGATACTTTCTTGACTCCTCTCTCTGCAGAGCACCTTTTTATTTTTCTGGCACCTGCGCTTCCTTACTGAAGTCCAAGACTTTGGGCCATCTCTAGCTCATCTCCCAAGGAACTTGTCCCAGGATACCACGTTTCCCTCCCATGTTGTCTGGCCTCCTACCTTAAGTGACTCCTTGCTAGACCCAATTTCAGCTTCTCTTTGTGTATGAATGTGGCTGCTGCATTCAGCTGCCTTTCTGGATTGTTAGCTAAGGCTCTGTGACATTTCTTCCCAGTCCATGAAGGTGTGGATGGGACCACAAGGGCTTCTCCCCCTCCCTGCCTTGGAGTAGTTTTTGGGGTCTTCATGTCCCTTAGGATGACAGGAGCCTCAGGCTGCCTGACCCCAGGTGAAGGCACACTCACCTGAGAATGGTGCAGTCCTACTTAGAGAGAGCAGCTGGAACTGATTTCCCCTTCTGTAACAGGCTGTTTTATAACTACTTGGGAGGCCCATGGGAACAGCCATGGGAGTATGAGCTGAGGCCCCAGGGACTTGGCAGACAGAGGGACAACATCTCCGCGTCTACGTGTGTGCTGCTCCCACAGGCCCCCCACTGCTCCTGTGCAGGGGAAGAAATCCCAAGCAGCCACTGCCTCTGCCATTATTCCCACACTCACACATGCAGGTCTCTCGACAATCTGTCCCCTCTCTCCCAGGCTAGCTCAAGTGCCCACTGTCAGCCACAGGGTTAGTGTGTTTCCGCATTAGCTACTGCCCTAGACCCAGCAAGCAAAGTAGGAGAAGAGTCATGGTCCTCGGACTCTAGGAGTTTGCATTCTCTCTAAAAATAAAAAATAATGTAGCCCTATAATTCAAAAGGGGGACATGCATGTCTTCATGCATGTCTTCAAATCTTTCCCTAGCTTTTCTTCTGATTGATAAAACAGCCCTTAAGGTAGGAAAACCACTCTTGTACCTGTGTTACAGATGAAGAACAGATGATATGAAGGCTCCTTGCCTGAGGTCACACAATTAATTAGTGATATTATTGGTTGGAGAACAAGGTATTCTGACTTTTAATTATTTACATTCAATAACACTTAACAAGGGCCTACAGTGTCATAAGCAAAATAAACTAAAACATAAAAAACCCTCCCACTACCTTCTCCAGAAAGTATCCCCAGTACCTCATGACTTTCTTGTCTCTCTTTCTCAGTGACATGTGCTCTGCATCATGCCCAGCAGGCTGTCTTTACTCAGCACTTTATTCTGCTCTGTCTGCCATCCTGTTAGAGTGTGCTCACACATGAATCTACCTTGTCATTGTCACTATAATCTCTGAAAATAGAGACAGAATTACTTCCTTATCAGTCAGCCGCCAAGCATTTATTTAGTCACGTATAGCTGACAATGGGATTAGTTCATTCATTGTGTAATAAACATATCTGCAACACTAGTTTTGTTCAGGCATTGATTGTGCTGAGTTTAGGAGTTATAGAGGTGAATAAGACCAAATCTTTGCCTTCAAGGTGCTCATAGACACATACACAAATAATCTTGTGTAGTAATATGGATAAGCAGCGAATGCTACAGATTTTTATGAGAACTCGAGAGGAGGCATTTATTTAGTAGTGGCATGGGCCCCAAAAGAGGGTATTTCAGCGGAGAGAAAATCATGGAGGAAAGAAACAGAATTCTCTATGGGGGAACTATTACTAGTGTGGCTTGGCTGGAGGTTAGAGGCAACCCCAAAAGGAAAGAGAGAAATTGGAGAGGTCAGTGGATGTGAGCCAGTGGCAGGTTGTGAACTGAAGGACTTTGTCCTGTTGGACTTGGGAGGTGAACACATAGTTTTAAGCAGGGACATCATA
>JAQIFY010006328.1:0-10391 GCA_028533085.1 Varecia variegata
CATCCCTCCTACTTTAGGTCTGTGGGCCAGGTTGGCCATGTTTGCTGTGTGTGTCCCTGGGCTAGGGGGACAAGGTGCCAGTTGGTGGAGGTGTTAGGGCCCCTTCCTGGATGGGGAGGTGAGGGAGGCCTGTGGGGGGACAGGGGGGCTGAAGTGGGGAGTAAAAGGATATGGCCTGTGCATTGGCGCAGTGAATGTGTAGGGAGGGGTAGGAAGTGTCTGGGAGCCCCTGCCCTGCAGGTGATATCCTGGGGCAAAGTGCAGCAGGAAGTTCAAGGACACAGAGCTCAGGGGTGCTGGAGGGTTAGTGTGGGGACATTTTTTGAGAGCAGAGCAAGTCCTGTGATTGTCCCAGGGGTGTCTGTGGTTCTGTCCCTGAGGGATCTCCCTCCACCCCCGCCCCTAGTCTGGACCACACCTTGGTCACTGTCCATGGCAGCTGCAGCTTGGGGGGGGGGACGGGTTGAATAGGGAGGTTTCACCTGGGATTCTGGCCTGCTCCATCCCTCTTGCCCCTTCTGTCCGCCTGCGGTGACTTTTTAGTCTCTTTCCGCCCCTCTCCTAGCCGGCGGTGAGAAGCAGTGGGCGCGGCACCCGGCACCCGGAATCGGCTGGAACCGGCGGGAGGAAGCCCGCGGAGGGGACCTGAGGAGCGCGGCAGTCCGGAGAGCTCCTTCCCGGGCTTCCAGAAGGCGGGCCCTGATTCGTGCAAGGCACCCTCCTTGTCACTCCCCTTCGGCCCAAGGCCCCACTTACTCACCCCCGTTCGCACCAAGGCACCCAACTGTCACCCCTACTTGGATTTAAGCCCCCCGCCCCCGCGTTTGCCCCATCCACTTGGGGTCCATCCCCGGACTCACCGGCCAGCCCCTCCGAGGCCGAGCCCCGCAGCAGAAGCAGAACCCTGAGGACGGTCAGACCCAACTCGGGGGCCGCGGCCGGTGCCATTGGAGACCCGGGCCCAGAGGACACTGGAGACCCAAGATCACGCCGGCAGTTTGAATCACCGCCGGCGCTCGCACGGTATTTATACCCCGGGTTGCTCCGCCCACAGTGCTCTTCGCCGGGGACGCAAGTTCCCGGGGCGCGGGAGGCGCGGGGGGGCGGGGGGGGGGGGGGGCGGGGCGGCGGTCCGTACGCTCCTTCGCTGCCCCTCACCCCTTCTTTGCTCCGCCATTTCCTCTTGGGCCCCCACCCTGTCCCATTTCCTTTCCCGCTTTCAGACTCCTTACTTCTTTGCTTAAAAGGCAAGAGGTTCCTGCCCTGGCACACTCAGGCCTCAGTCAAACAGTCTGAGTTCTGCACTTAGCTGTCCTAGTAGCAGTGACATGTTTCCTAGAAGGTTCTGTCCTCATGGCGCCCCAGACCCGTTGCAAACCAAAGTTACTCCTCCTTGGAAAAAATAGCAGAGCCCCCGCTCAGCTCAGGCATTCATAGTTCCAAGTTTGGGCAGTCGGGCGCGCTGCAGCCTTCTTCCTTCCAGTGTCTTCCACAGTGGGCTTCCAGCCTTGAGGCTGGTTGGTTCTCTGCCAGACTCTCATGTATTCAGCCATTCACTCAGCCACCCAGCTGGCATGAAGTAATGGCAGGCTCATCTGGTGGCAGAGGGGAGAATCGGCACCTGTTGAGGCTGAGAAAGCCTCCGGGATCTTGATAAGCGGGCCTGGTCCCGGGCCTTTGTTTCCACCCTTCTAAGAGACTTGGAGTGACAGGAAGAGGCCCTGGCCTGGGTGCAGGGCTGCATCTCTCCTCAGGGTGGGCCTGGCCTGCGCTGAGTGGAGGGAAGGCAGGACTATGCCTGAAATAGGACCCTTTTCAGTGGTGAGCCCTTAGCATGGGCAAGGACAGGGTTGCTTATGTGAGCTGCTCATTTAATCTGTTTCCCTAGCATTTGTCAGTTTCTAATTCTGGAAACTGATGCACAGAAAGGTGTAACAATTGCACAATATTCAGCCAGAATTCCATCCTGGCTTCTGTTTCTAAACATACAATCTAGCAATCACACCCATGAAATCACCCATGTGCAGATTCTGTTCCTGTCTCTGTCTTGGCCTGAGTCTGGTGGCCAGGAACCTGCATCAGGGCTGAGGCTGGAGTGTCCTGGTGTCCACAGAGGGCCACCCTACTCTGACCTGGCCATGCTCCCAGGGCCCTAATGCCAGCCTTCTGCCTTCCTGCTGGTGTCCCAGTGACTTGTCTACTTGCCAGGCTCATGGGTGGGGGCTGCCAGGCCCTTGCCAGTGGCCTCCTCCCAGGGACTCACCAGGCTCCTGCACCCAGCCCCATGGGTGGGAGTCTCTCCTCCAGCACAGATCACGGGGACACCCAGCTCTCCCTCACTCATGTCTGAGTCCCACCCTCTCTGTCCTGTTGTCCTCCCTACCACCCTCCACAGGGCCGTGCTGGATAGAGACTCTAGTGCATCAGACCACAACCGTCTACCCTCCTGTGCACCTGCAATACCCAGAGATGGCTGTCATCCCATGTCCCTGTCCTCACGCAGAGACAGGCCCTGTGCTTGTTCCAGGCCTATGCCACTTTCCCACAGGCTCTGCACTGCAGGTTCATCATCACCAGGTGCTGGTCCCCCACATGGAGACTGTGGAGCAGGAGATCATAATCTCCTTCCCTCACTGGAAGTGGAAAGGGCTCTGTGGATGGGGGCAGAGAGGGCCTCAGGGCTCTGTCCCTCCTCACCCCAGGCTACGAGCTCCACAGCTCCAGGGTCCACTGGGAACTTCCCTCCCTCTGGCATCTTCTCAGAGCCCAAGGTGTGTCCACAGGGATTGAGACAAGGATGTGATGAGGATTCCTCAGCTGAGGACGGGTGGAGTGACACAGTGATGAGCTGAGTGGGGACGGGGCTGCAGCCACAGAGTCAGGTATGGCTGACCACGGATGCTTGTGCTGTAAAGTGACACCACACATAAGAAGAATGAACGCCCCCCAGGTCCTGTTCTCCATGGTAATTCAGTCTGTCACATAATTGAGTCTCATCTTTATATTAGAGCAGATATTTATAAAGGATGAAGGGATACATCATATTTCCAAAATCTCATGAATTGGCAAGCTACAAATAAACAATCTGCCATCACACAGTGAAACACTCTTACTGTGGGCCCAGGACACAGGAGGTGGTGGTCAATTTAGCCTGGGGAGGTGTGATGTGATGTGTCAACTTGGAAGGTGCTTTGGATGAGATGAACATTTAAATTGGTGAATTTGAGGAAAGCAAAGTGCTTCCCATAATATGGTGGGCTGATCTAATGAGTTGACTTCCTGAAACCGACTAAAAGACGGGTCTTTCTGAACAAGAAGGAACTCTCCAGAAGACTGCCTCACACTGCATCTGCACCATCCACTCTCCCGGGGCTCCAGCCTCCCGGCCCACGCTGCAGAGCTTGGACTTGCAGCCTCATAGTTATGTGAGCCCCTTCCTTACACTAAATCCCCCCCTCTCTCTCTGCCTCTCTGTCTCATCATCCCTTTCTCTATGTACACACACAAACATACAGAGGCACGCACAGATTTTATTGCTTCTGTTTCTTTGGAAAGCCCTGGCCAATATAGGAAGGTAAGGCAGCCTTAATGGGAGGTGACACTTGTGCCCACCTTTAAGCTTGACTGCTTCTTAGCTAGTGGAAAAAGGAACACCTGCTAGGAAAGTGCCAGAACTGAAAGCTTGGAGGCACAAAGGAAGGACCAGGGTGTAGGGCGGGACACTGACCTTAGGGGACTGAAGAGCAAGAGATGTCAGGAGGTGAGATGGGACAGGGAGGAGGTGTGGGAACTCACTGTGGCACTCATGAGTTCCAGGCGGAAAATCCATGGGAACACACACAGACACACACACACAGGCACACACATGTACACACAGACACACATTGGCAGGGAAGATAGTGGATCTAATAGCAGAAGAGCTGCTGAGCCCTTTGCTGTATCTGTTCCCTGCCAACTCCTGCATCCAAGTGAGAGTCAGGATCTGTGATGTGAATGTCCCCACCAAAGGGGCTGGCAGTGACTGTGCAGGTGAGGAGGAGGAGGAGGGACAAGCTGCCTGAGGACAGGGAGCAGAGAGTGAGGAGGAAACATGGTGGAGGACCTGGCTTTGTAGGAGCAGCAGGGTCAGGACTGCATTTATTGAAGTATTTGCTGTTTACATCAATTTCTGAAAATCAAGTTTTCCTTAAATTCCTTTGTTTAACTAGTAGAAGAAATTTTAAAACAAGCAGAACTTATAGAGTAGGTGCACGTGCAGGACCGGGAAGTTCCCTTCCTGACCCCTTGAGAGTGAGCTGTCACGCTGACCCCTCCCCATCTTGAGTGATGCCACCTGAGCCCTGTGCTTTACTGTGTTTCCCTGCACAGCAGCACACGCTCCTACCAACCACAGGACCATCACCAAAGCAGATTCCCACCCAGACAGCTCTGCCATCTCTGCTCAGAACCTGCTCAAGTTTCATCCCAGCCAAGCAACTGATGGATTTAGGTATTTCCTATCCTCTTGTTTAGCTGGAGATACAGGTTGTGGTGTTTAATTTGCCCCATTTGTTTATCTGTTTATTTTTGAAAGTGTGTGGAAAAATCTGGATTTATGTGGTAATTACTATTGTGTGTCAATCAGACGTCCTCATTAAAAATACTTGGAAGATTTAACATTTTTCATCCAGCATTTTGGGTATTTCATTTCTGGTAGTTCAGACTTTCTAGGTGGACAAAGAGAGAAACAGAAATCTTTCTCCAACATTGAAAAATATGTTGTACTTTAGTTGCATATTTTATTGCTAGTGGTTTGCTATGGCATACAGCACCACAGTAAACAGCTGCATATCTCTATGGTTTTTGGATTATGTTTAAAGGTCTGGAAACTCTGGGATTGTTCTGTAGCAGGACATGCATATTGTCCACTGAACTGGCTGTTGTCAGATTGTATGTCAGAGGACGGATTCAATGTATACTCCTGCCAACAATGAAGGCATCTGTGATAGTCCATTTATTATCCACCATTTGGTTAGACTAAGTGAAAAATGTATTAGTATGATGTGTGTGTAAGGTGCCTTACACACTAATTTTTTTTACTTTGTGTTATGTTCATTATTTGGGATATGATAAGGCACATATTTCACAGGCTTCCTCACCATCTGTGAACCCTTGATAGCATTTGTTCATATCTTAGGAGAATTAGAAGTATCCTAATTTCTTTGAAGGAGTTCTGTATAGATCCTGGATACTGATCATGTGTGCACGGGGGAATAAAATAACATGTCAACTGCTCTGTTTTGAGGACTGACTTCCAATGGAAGCAGGTGCCGTCAGGGCTGAGGAATGACAAGGGAAGTCACTGCTGAGGGGGGACCTGTGTGGGGACAAACCCAGAAAACATCACAGTCCCGAAGCACAGAATGTGTGTTTGCGTCCAGGGTGTGAGGACGAGGTGTGACACCCACAGGCAGATTGCTGGGAATCTACACTCTTTTTCCTCAAAAATCTCACAGGGTCACTAGGTTTATTACTGCCTGACATGCAGGACATGAAATTCCATTAACTCTCTACTGGGGTCTAAAACAAAATCTCAGTCACTAAGATTTGACAAAACTCCAGACCTTTATTTAAATATCAGTACACTGTAATAAATTACTAAAGGAAGCAATCTTGGATATATTTTTTCTTATTATAATATTAAAAATTTTCTTTCAAGAGATGAAAAGAATCACAGGGGCTCTGAAGTCTATTTCAGCAATATCACTTGGAAGAACATAGTCACAGTTCAGATCAGTCCACGTGTCCCTGGGTTACAGACCAGATATCTTCATGAGAATGCCTTTAGGTTGAATAATAACCTTTCTATTTGAATAATTAATCCACTACGCTGCTTAGTAATACTTGTCACTTTCATGGGAGCACTGCCTTTCCCATGTTCCACTGTTCTCACTCCATCCTTTCTAATTGTTCCCACAGTGGAGCCACTGAAGCCTAGGGCTGTCCTAGTGAGCACGGGCGTCTGGCCTCTTTCAGATGCTTAATGATTTCCACTTTTCTTTAAACTGTAATCGCCTTTGTCTTCACTGCAGGGTCACCTGGACTCGCAGGGATGTTTGTTTGGAGACCTGGTCATAAAGGTAAACACGGACTCACACAATGGAATAAAAGGTTAAGATGAAAGTGACGCTGTGCGGAAATAGACAATGAGCCAGCTCGGAGTGTGAAGATGCTGGCACATGTCATCACGCTGTGAGGTTTGTTTACATTCACGGAAGAGACGAGTTCCCAAGTTATTAACTTCCTTATTATATTATAAATTGTCCTTATGGGGAGCCTTGGGACCCCACTGGTAAGTACCAAAGGCTGTGATTCGGGTTGTCCATAGCCAGGGGACAGCCTGTGCCTGCTTCCCACAGGCAAAGCGGGAAGAGAAAAGTGCTCTTGTTGACATTTCATTTTGAGCCAGTCAGAACTTTAAGGGCAAAAATTCCATTTCTTAGCACCAAGAGAAACTGGCTGATAAGTTCTGGAAAAGTGCCACAGGATCCTTTCGAAGGGATCAAATCCTGAGATGTGGAATGTGTAGTTCATGCAAAGGCTTGAACTCTTGGCAGTCTGGACAGCAGCGGCAGGTGCTGGACAGGTGGCGGCCAGAGGGGAGAGTGGGAACCAGGCCACGCTGACAGGGGCTTGGCAGGAGCAGCTTCACCTTCAGAAAAGACACAAGTGATGGTTTAGGAGGCTGAGGAGACCCGGGGCCAGTTCTCCTGGGCCGTCCCTCCCCAGTCACTCCCCCTGTCAGTGGGGACCTGTCACTAAGGGACACGTTTTTCTTGCTACCTCCACGCCTGGTGCTACCCCATGCCTGGCTCCTGCAGCCTGTACCCACCTCTGCCCCCCTTTCCAATCGCACATCAGCCCAGACCCCACCGCAGCCCCTGTGGCTCGGGACTGAGGCTGCTGAGGGATGGTCTGCGCCCCACTCGGTGCCTCCTCCCTCTCCTGGGCTCTCCAGCCCTGGGGCCTGTCCAGAGGGAGGGCCTGGCTCCATGATGCCCTGGCCTCGGGAGGGGCTGCAGGCTAACATCCTTCTCTCCCCTTCTCCCAGCCTCTCCTCACCCTGGAAACGTCATCCAAACCCTGAATGTGACTGTCCCCATCCATCCCTGGTCCAGCTCAGCTGTGATGATGGGACTCCAGCTACAGCTGAGCCCACCTGTCCTCAGAGTCAATTCTGCTCATTAGCTGGCTCAGGGCTGAGTGTGCAGGAGGCTGGGTGGCAGGGACATTGCTCAGGGCCCAGTGGGAATCCCAGGGTGTCAGGGGACTGGTCTTGTTTTCAACCTCGACCCAGACACTCTCTGCTCTCAGCCTTCCAGCTTAGCTGCTGTGTCCCTAGCCACATTCAATGGACTGTCACTCTGAAATCCGCCTTTGGAATTGGGAGTATGAAGGCCATTGTAGCCCGTACTCCTGGGATTAGATCCAGTTCCAGAAGGATTAGATCCCTCTCTTCCTCATAAATAAAACCTCCTTCCCTTTGAAACATCACCTGGAGCCACCAAGGTGCTGCCCCTGCCCATGGACCTGCTGTGTGCACGCCACCCTGCATGGCCCATAGGAACACACAGCCAGCTCTGAATATCCCCTGACACTGCTGCTCCCCTGCAGTGTCCAGTCTAGCTCACAGCAAGCCTTGGTGTGGACCCTCCCTCCCACTGGCCTGTGACAGTGACAACTCATCAAAACTCAGAATTGAGCTGGCCCAGGGTACTACTGTCAAGTGACAGGAGGTCTCGCTCCCCTGTCTCATTCTGGGATGAGAAGGTCTCGTGGAAGGGACGGGGAGGGGGTGCTCTGGGAGTCCCTTCCCCATCCTCCCACCTCACCACCGGCCCTGCTTCCCTCCCAAATCTGCCCACAGTACCTGTCACTCTAGGCACTATCTCAGTACGACCAGTAGGATGGAGCAGGGGAGGAGCACAGTGAGGCTGCAGCAGATGGACCTGGTGGCCCTGGCCTTGGGTTGGGCTGTGCCTGGGCCCTCGGTGGGTGGTGCTGAAATGGAAACAGGAGAGTGACAGCCCTGGTCCGAGCCCCAAATCTGAGGTGTCACCTCCTTAGCTGTTGCTGCCCCAGGTCCTCCTGTAGCCCAGATGTCTGTATCCCCTGCTGTGTGGCAGCTGCTGAGTCATGTCCTGTCTTCAGGGACCACATGACCCATCCCTCCTGCCCTGGTAGAATAGGAGGTGAAGCCTGAGGGTGGGGTAGGGGAGAGTCTCTGGAGCTGGCATTTGAGAAGGTTTTAAAGGATTTCCAGAAATAGACCAGGCGAGAGGAAAGAAGTGGTTCTAGCAGGAGGAAGTCAGGCCAAAGATTTTGAAACATCACAATGCCCACAGCTTTGAGGCTATTTAGAAAATCACAATGAATGGAACAAAAATATATGTGGTGAGGAAGAGAAGAGGTGAGAGGAGAAATGAGGACAGTGACCAGACTAATGTCATTATTCTCCCAAGAAGAACCCAACATGAGTGGATCATTTTTGCTCACAAGTGCGTGTGTGCACACACACACATACACACACACACAGACACACACACACACACACACATACACACACACACAGAGACACACGCTTGAGTAATTAGATCTCAGCTCCAAGGAATCTCCCATATTTAGTCTTCTCACTTACCTGTTGGCTGCAGCAGTTTTTCCCAATGCGTCAAGAAGCGTGTAAGCAACGTCTTGCAGTCTCCTATCAAGATGTTATGGAACCACATGGTCACATCCGTGTTCTTCTCCCACTTTGCTTTCATCTGTCTGGCTCCAGGATGAGCCGGTGTCCATTTTCTACTCTCTGAGTCAAAGACAAGGAACACCTGTCCACCGAAACCAAGCTGCCAAGATCCATTGGTGTGCTTGTTGGCTTCACGCTGACAAGACATCCTGACCTCCGCGGTGAGAGGCTCTGTCCCCAAGGGAAAGAGATCAGGTCTGGGCTTGACAAGTCCTGTGCCCCCACCCTGTTCCCTTCCTATTTCCTGGCCATGTTCTCTCTGCCACATCTTGGATTTGCGCCCAGACCCAAAGGGTCAGATCAAAATACCCCTCCCTCTTTTGTACATAAAAGGAACAAATGCCTGTCACCTACCCCAGTATCTGCTCTCTGCTGCCCTGGGCCATTGTAAACTTACCCCTGGATGTGTGATTCTCCAGTTGAAAATCAAGCAGTTTCTTTCTGAGTTCCTCTGCCACATTAATGAGCATTTCCAGCTGGTCCTCCCAAGCTTTTGTGCCATAGATTTCCTCCCCTAGCGGACCATAGTGTTCAAAATTCTTGTTTCCACAGTTACCCTGAAGAAAAGTCTTTCCATCCACCTGGCCTTGAACCTCACACCACTGTTGTCCAGGTGTGAATTTTGGAGTGATGGTGAAGTTATAGGAAAGAGTGTGAGTTTCTGTGGAGGAGAAAGGCAGGTGAGGGCTGGGTGGGGAGAAATGGACCCCCAGATACTGACCCCCCCATGGTGACAGGAAGAGACTCCCTCTGAAGGGCTGGGTGACAGAGCCAGGATTCGCCTTCCTGGGTTGTCGTGTCCACCAGATCAAGGCCACTGCTTATCCTTTGTTTGAGGAGGAGGAGGGAGAGGTCTGTGCCTGGCAAGAAAGCACATGTGCCCAGACATGTCCCACCTCCCCTCTGCCCACACAGGTCAGCACATGGCCTCGCCAGGGAGGTGCCCACCTGCGATGGGAGGAGAGGCCTGGGTGCCAGAGCACCTTCAGCAGCAGCCCACGTGGGTGCGGGAGGGGAGAGTGGAGGGGCTGCCCTGAGGATGCTGGGGCAGGGGTCCGGGGTGAGGACAGGATGCAGGTTACATAAGGGGAATTCACTGACGTGGGTCACAGGCTTTAACACGTTGGCAAAGCCCTGGCGTGATGCTCATCTGCTATGAGGATGTGTTGGTGGAACCTTGGACACAGGCATGGTGCACACGGCATGAAACAGAAAATGCAGGACTTGCGGGGCAGGCAGTGGAGGAGGGGATCCAAAGGCTCAGGGCAGTGCACGTGCTGAGTGGCTGGAGTGTGGAACCCAGAACAACGTCCACTGCACTGTGGTGGGTAGGACAGCCCGGAGGACTCTGGCCTACCAAGCGCAGAAAGAATGCACAGTGCGAAGGGCCCCGGCATTGTGGACAAGCTCGGTGATGCCTGTTGCTGAAGGCAGGGTTGGCGCTAGGAGACGGTGCTCCTGAAATGGCTCCCAGTAGTAACGGGCGTGAAACATGGAGAAATAATGTGAGTGAGGCACTGCACTGTCGGAACCAAGGAGGGTGCAGCGACAGACTTGATTAGAGAGCCACAGAGGGCTATGCCCATGACTATAGGACATGAGGTGCAAG
>JAQIFY010006329.1:0-10390 GCA_028533085.1 Varecia variegata
GATACCTGGTGTACGAGTGGCAAATGGGGATGCTGTATGGAGTCTCCAGTGAGATCTAATAGGAGTCACAGCCTTTTCTGCAGATAACTTTCTTTTCTGCTTTGGAGAAACCACTCTTATTTTGCCACTGGGCTTTTGAAGAGACTGGACCCATAACTATGGCTCAACAAGTGAACTTCACATATACTCTGGCACATTCAAGTTTGACAAAGGCATCATTTATTTGTGAAATAAATGGTTCTGGGGAAAAGTTGAAATCAAGAAATTCCTAAGGCCCAAATAATTTGTTTAAGAAGTGGTTTAGTCAGTCCCTCTGGTATCATAATAGGGAATTGATTCCTCTTCCTCAATGTACATCAGTATCACAGGGATTTTCTAAGTTTATCTTTTGAATCATTGACCACTTTAGGTTTCTGTATTTCCCACAGGTAGAATACAGGGGTCCAAAATCAAGACATAAAAGTGAAATGTCTCTTCTCAATATTTTATAAAAAATATGAATTAAAATATTTAAAATAGGCTATACTCCTCAAATTTGACTTCAGTATGGATGATCCTTGTTTCTGATAATGCAACAATGAGAATTATGTACTGGTTTATTAGTTATAGACATATTCCAAAGATGTTTTATTGTGCCCAAGTCATTAATTATTATATTATTAGTCAAATATATTATTGTTCTCTAGATATGTACATATTCTTATGTTGCTTCATTGATTCCAATTAATATAATATCTCACAACTATGCTTTCTTTTAACTTTATACCTGTATTTTCACTCATTTTGGCTTTATAAACTTCATTTAAGTTTCATTTAAAACTCTTCCTCCTAGAAAATACTATGGAATTATTCCTGTTTTCTCTTAATGATTTAGCTATGAACCATTAAGTCCTGCCTAAGTGGTCTAGCTTTATATCTAGTTTATTCTCTATCTTTGAAAAATTTTCTACCATCTTCTTCTGAAGAGATGGAATATGATTTCTTTGAGGACTTTTTTTTTCTCTTTCCAAAATATTACAATTTGTTAAGGCCTTGGTACAAACATTGGAATGGAATATATCTCCTCCTGGACATAAAGAAAAGCTTGTATGAATCTGAATACATACAAAGATGTTGTTCTCACTTTTAAGATTATTGTTCCAAAGTGATGAATATTTCCTTTTGTTTTGGTGACAGATAACATAGAGCAACAAAAAGCCTTTAATAAGCCTTCTCTCAATAACACCCATTATATATTTTAAGAATAAGAATAAAAAATATTTAAGGAATAAACACAGTTTAATTTTATTCCTTTTTTGTCAGATAGCTTACTGACCTATAAACCAGAATGGTGATGAGATAGCTAATGTTCTCTCTCCTGTCTTAATTATTATCAAAGTTTAGGGCTTATAAAAACACATTTTTACAGTGAACACCACAGGACAATTTTTTGTTTTAACAAGGATCATAGCTAGGCTGTAGAAGTGGTATTTACAACACTGTCCAGATTCAGGTGAAATGTCAGGTGCATTATAAATTTGTAATGCCTCAGTGAAATCGTAGGTATAAGAAATATTCTATGTTGCTTTCAGAGCCAGGTCTACACTTATTATCAGGAAATTGTTGGTGTCAGAATGGGAGTATACAGTATTACATTCATCTTAAGGATATTTTTAAACTATAGAACAAATACATATTTAAAATTTACTAAGGAAGGATATTTGTTGTTATTTATCAAAAGTAAGAAGATAGATAATTATTTAGTCTTAATCATCTGCAAAATAGAAAACTAAGAAAAATTTCACCCTGACAATATATATCTTTACCATATTTGAAGAATAATTTTTAAAACCCTCTCCAATTACTTGGATATCAGTTTAATAACATTTTAGCAAACATTTGATTACCTCTTACAAACCAGGCATTCTTCTAACTTGAGGAAATGAGAGCCTATAGAATGGAAGAATAGAAGGAAGGAGAGATAAACAAATGTAAAAGTAATTATGACATAGAAAACAATTTTGGTAACAGAACTATACCACCAAATGTAGGATAAATTAATTTGAAATAGAAGTTAAGGGCCATGATTGTGTTCAGATTGGTCACAGAGGGAGGCTAGATTAAGCAGAATGTTGAAGAAATTTTGAAGATTTTCTAGGTAAATACAATGGAAAAGTACATTCTAGTGAGGGTAAAACACATAAGAAAAGACCCACTATGTGCAATAATTTAGTGTACTCATTAAATAACAAATAGTTCAGTGCTATTATAGCATAGAATTTGGAGAAGTGAAAGGAGACTAATCTGGAAAGATTTGTTGAACAGATCAAAATTAGTTTTGTCCATCCATCCATCCATCCATCCATTCTCCCATTATTGAACTATGTACCATGCTAGGAACTTTTACTTTGTCCCCAAGTCTAAGGGAGCCTTTTCTGAATTCTGTCAACACTGGCCACTAAGTGGATTTCAGATGAATGAAAGACAAGATGGGAGAAAAGGAGACCAATCACAGGTCTCCTGGAAATCTAATAATGAATTACAAAACAATTAAGTTACTGGATTATAAAACAGAGTACCTTGTATATTATTATTACAGAGCACCTTATGTATATTGGATTATATTATACTATATTATAGCAGTATAACTATGTATTATATACTCTCTTATAATGCCATATCTATTATACACTCTATATAACATAGTCTATATACTTTTATATAATACAGAGCATTACATCTACTCTATTTCCTATAAAATATATATTTTATATTCCATTCTTATATATCATATACTGTATATTATAAAGTACCACATATAATAGAGTATATTATGACATATAAAGTACCATATATATTATGAAATATACATAATATGCATATAATAAATTGTATCTGGAAACATCTTCCTCACAATAATAAAGGCTATCAATAATGTTTGGTTGGTTGGTAGATTTTTTTAATATTCCTTGTACTCGTTAGAGTTATTTTAACTTTTTTCAATGAATGTAGATTATTATAAAAATTGACTTTTTTAAAACACAAAGTCAACTATGCTAATCTATCAAAAGATTATGAAAACCCTAAAATGAGATCACTGCAGGTAGAAAGCATAAGTAAAATTTAATAGGCATTTTGGAGATAAAAGCAGCTATGCTTGATGCTTTAATCAAATATAAGCACTAAGATACTGAGAGTTCAGTACAATTTCCAAGGTATCTACTTTAGGTGGATAGATCAGTCAGTGGGTAAAGGAGAAAACAGGTGGTGCACAGATACAGATGGGATGGAAGAAGTGGAGAGAAAGATGAATTTGAGGTGCTCCACGAACATTTATGAGAAGATATTCAATTGAGTGTCTGCAACTGGAGCTATGAGTAGAATATGAAGTTAGAGATATAATTTGGGGCACCATCAGAATATATTAATTAGTATATTTCTCACCAATGATGCTGTGATATATATCCTATTACTTTAACTTTTGGCTTAAAATATAATAATTTTACTAAGTATTATGGACTGAATTATCTCTCTTCCCAAACTTACATGTTAAAGTTCTAACACTCAATATGACCATATTTGGAAAAAGGGCTTTTAAGAAGACAATTAAGGTTAAATTAAGTCATAAGAGTGGGGCCCTAATCCAATAGGACTGATGTCCTTATAAGAGGAAGAGCCACCGGAGTCCTCTCTCTCTCTCTCTCTCTCTCTCTCCATGCACACACAGAGGAAAGACCATGTGAGGACGTGCTAAGAAGTCAGCCATCTGCAAGCCAGACAGAGAGGCCTCATCAAAACCCAACCATGCTGACACCTTGATCTTGGACTTCCAACTTCTAGAACTATAAGGAAATACATTTCTGTTTTCTTATTTTTAAGCCATCTAGTCTATGGTATTTTTTATGGAAACCTGAGCTAACTAGTACACTTGGATATGTATTAGAAATGACCTTCAAGTCTCCTAGGTACAATATGGGTCTTTTCAATAAATAGTTTTAAATCCCTACTTATTTCCTAGAAGCAGAAACTGAGGCAGAATGGTTTAATAACATGACCAAGCAGTAAGCTGTGGAGCAGGGCTCCTAATCCAAAAAAAAATCTGACTCCCTCCTAGACCAGAACTGTTTCCATAGCCACACCAAATAAGGGTGATCAATGTTACAGTGAAGAGGGAATGCAAATTGCAATTAGATCCCATTGTAGCTTTGGCATAGTTAAATTCAGGTAAGTACAAATAACAAACAATACATAGTTCAAATATTTAAACCCATATACAAGTAATGTATACATAAATAAAGCAAGACTATAAGTACTCTTTGGCAATAAGAAGGTAGAAAAAAAAAAGTTCAATTGGGAAAAATAGCTGCATCTAATTCAATAAGTAGGCAAAATCAACAGGATCCAGGCAGAAAGAGAAGACCAAGAGGAAGAGGGGTAGAACTGGGGAAGAATGTGTGAGAAATGGGAAGAAAGTTTCCAGAGGGAAGAAAGGATAATTGTTCTTCCTTTGCCTACAAATTGCTTGGGGAAAACACATAAGTAGATGTTGGTAAATCTCTTGCTTTTGGCTTTGGGCAGATTTACATGACTTTGATCCAATTTTGCTGCTGCTGGAGGATGAGTTAAGGAAGGAGTAAATTATGTTGGATGAATCTAAGTGATCAGTGTGACATGGAAGATCTCTGCAACAGCTCCGGCTTTATGACACCAGACAGGAGGGAGAGGAATGATATTGCACTATTTATATAGATATCATGTTTCTCTGACTGCCCTTTATTATACTGCGAGTACAGTAGTTTTCACTTCCCCAAACTGGGAATAGTTCCAGAGGAATGCATCTGGATAACATTTGCCCGTTACCCTGAAAAGAATTAGTCAGCAAGGGCCCTATTCATGAAAAAGAATTCCATCCATTTCTACTTGAATGTCACGTCTTTATGTGGAACAAGTGTGGAGTAAGCTCTTTTTTCCACATAAAGAATGTTTTTCTGTGATTAATGGATCCCCCTCCCCCTCCAATATGTAAGTAGACACTTCTGATTGTATACCTGAGGGAGCTCAAAGACTACAGACATGGTGAGAGCGGTTTGATGGGATGTTTCTGGACTGAATTGAGTCCTTTCTGAAAATGAGTAATGTGGAAGGTACTGATTTCAAGATAAATACATGCTTTTTGAATCATAAAAGAAATACACCCAGATATTTTGAACCTAAAAACATAAAAACTTGTATTCCCTAATCAGGTGAAAGTTTTAAGCAGCACAATTTCTGTTAACAGTCTGTACTTACTAGATCCCAGGATTTCCTTCTGGTGTTTTACTTCACAAAATCCTAATTCCCAGAAGTGAGGAGTTAATCTTAACGGAGTAATATAGTTTTAATCAGCCCATAAGGTTGATAAATTGGGTTGATTGGAATCACATCATTAGACAGTGAATTTGGGCATATTTTTAATAGTCATGAAGGGTGCCTGAGATTTATGATCTAGCCAGTTTATTATTTTTTTTGGTTGAATGATCACTTTAATGTCCTATGACACACAGTATACCTTGCCTACTGTGGAATTCGCTCAAGGACAAAAGATTTTAACTTACTATAAGTCCAGATCATTACATTTCAACTAAAGTACAGTACAGAGTTAAATGTTATGCTTTTCTTCAGGCACTTTGGGGAGATGAAGTATTTTATTAGAGATATTTAAGGTGGTTGCAACTGTTGCTCCAAGGCCCTGCATGAGGTGGGGGGCTCATGCTAAAGTGCATATTGCTGACCAAAAGATCACATCACCTTTAGAAAAATTGAAATTTTAAAAAATGCATTACAAGAATAGCATTTTAGGCTATTCACATTCTTGTTGCCATGTTTATTATAGATACACAACTGACTCTTCAGTTTTACAGAACTGCAAACACACATATGCATGCACAAAGAACATAGGCAAATAAACTTTACATGTCCCCTTGCCTGTTTATTATTTTATTCTATGCAGTTACTGTGTGTGTGTGTGTGTGTGTGTGTGTGTGTACTCTAACAAAACTCTTGAGTCAAAGTCTCTCCATATGTTCCTTCCCTTTATTAGAGCATGGGAGAGTGGAATTCTGATCTCAGAAAGAATATAAGAGAACCTCCTCCTCACAAAAGTGGGTGAACTCTGCAAGGTATCTGTGAACACCTCTCAGTGGACCAATTGGATGTAAATATGGAGATTTAAAGGAAATGGAAGTTGCATCACTATAAAAGTCCATTATCAACCCTAGTTATAATACCAGTATTCAAGTATGATATAAAATGTGGTTTCCAGGATTAAATGAAACCCCAAATGTGAAAGTGTCATGATAAAAACATACAATAAGAATCATGTGACCTTTCATGTGTCAGATACCTTAGTAATCACCCTGCTTGCATCATTTAACTTATCCTTGTGATAACTGGATAAGGCAATCTCTAGTCCCCCCAGTTTTAGACAAGAAAGTTGAGGAATAAAGAGGTGACATTGTATAAGATCATATGGTTAGTGTGGCATCTGGAACTCAGTTCTAGGTGAATCCAACACCAAGCCAGCAGTCTTCAAGGGACATTATTTTGCTTTGGAAGTAATCACACCATCAAATTTCATAGTTGGTAGTCATTTTGGCTATGGGCAGCTATGCTTTCTTTTATTTTGGCCATTTAAAGTCTAATATGATTGAGCCACTAACTAGTACGTCATATAATTAGTTCCACTCTTGGCCAAAAAACAGAGGTGTGGAAACCAGTCTATGGAAGATGGAACTGGTTTTAGCAGCACTGCACAGCAACTCGCATGCAGTCTGCTTGACTTTCTGAATTGACTCAAGTGGGTCCGGTATTTGAGGGCCCCGTATAAAACCCTTTTAGTGGCAAATCATATTCCCTCATGTATACTCTTTTTTTTTTTTTTTTTTTTGAGACAGAGTCCCACTCTGTTGCCCTGGCTAGAGTGCCATGGCATCAGCCTAGCTCACAGCAACCTCAAACTCCTGGGCTCAAGCAATCCTTCTGCCTCAGCCTCCCGAGTAGCTGGGACTACAGGCGTGCACCACCATGCCAGGCTAATTTTTTCTATCTATATGTTTAGCTGTCCATATAATTTCTTTCTATTTTTTAGTAGAGACAGGGTCTCGCTCTTGCTCAGGCTGGTCTCGAACTCCTGACCTCAAACAATCCGCCCGCCTTGGCCTCCCAGAGTGCTAGGATTATAGACGTGAGCTGCCACGCCCGGCCTTATGTATACTCTTGGAATCTGCTTTTGTTAGTAACTCATCTCCCCAGTATTATATTCTCTCTCATTCTTCCCAGACTATAGACCACTCTCACATGGACTAACGAAATGGTCTTTCCTCCTTATGCAGCCATCAGCCTGGAGCTACAGGAGAAATGTCCACGGGTTCTCTGCTAATGACTAACAATACAATGAGTATAGTCTCTTCTGCATGACTGATAAGTAAGAAATGCACTGCTACTATTATTCTCATAAAACTTAAGGTCTTTGCACAAAGGAATATGGTTTAAATATATAACGAGAAACAAACAAACAAAAATCTAACCTTCTGTCAATTTTCATTAAACAAGGCAACTGGCATTTTGATTCCAAAATGTCTCGTGAAGATGATTCATTGGCTACATAAATATAAATGCACATATCTGAAATTGAAATGTCTGATTTAAAATACCCAGTCATAGGCCAAAAATGTTGGTGAGATCACTCACAGATGTTTCACAGAAATGGAGGGAAGAGAGGTCAACATACTGTAAATACATGTAGTTGCCCCATGCTTCTCTGGTCAATTTCCTCCTCAGCAGAATACATTTGGTGTAATAAATGTTTCATCCGGGAAGGTTTCCAGATTCATCATTAAAATAAAAAAGTAAGCAGAGTTTTTCTTAGTGGATCTTTTTTCCATCACAGTATCAGTCACATCTCAGAGGCATGCTGAAATGTGTTGGTGAGTACAAAAAGGTCAGAAGAGAAATGAGAATGTAAAAGAAATAGAAATAAAAAATAAGAGAGAGGTATAGATTTTATGGGAAAGAGTCCTCACTTGTGGAATAAATTTAAGCTTTCTGCCTCCTTGTCATCAGCTGGGTGATAGCATAATATATTAGGAATAAATTTTTTCTTGCAGTGCCTTTTTTCTTTGGCATAGGCCAAAATGCTCTCTCTTATCTAAATTTCTATAATATCTGTGAACTATTCTACCTTGTGTTGTTACTTATTTTTTTTATTAGACTTTAAATTCACTGAAGCCAGGAAACATGTTTTACATTCTATAGATCCCTCATTGTCTTAGTCTGCTCAGGATGTCATTACAAGATACAACAGACTGGGGGACTTAAACAACAGAGATTTATGTTCCTACAGTTCTGGAGGCTGGAAGTCCACAGTCCGGTGTCAGCATGGTGGGTTCTCACGAGAGCTCTCTCCCTGGCTTGTGGCTGGCCAACGCCACTGTGTCTGTGTGCACATTCAGTCCATAGCACTTATTTCCCGTATCACAGTGCCTGGCACAGTGAAAATAGCCCATAAACATTAGTGCATTGAGTGAGTTAAGGACAGTTAGTTGGCACGATTTTCATAATCAAAATAAAAAATAGTCCTGTTCATTTCCCAGACCTTTTTCATATCAGGATTCAAGAGTCTGGGTGATGCCTTAAGGATGGGAAATTTTGCTAAGAATTGAATATTCAAAGGACAGCACATTAAAGAAAAAAAAAGGAAAAGGAAACTAAAGGAGAAGTGTAGAAGGAAGCCTATTATTATCATCCTATTATTTTGGCTAAGGAATCACAACAGTCAAATGTCCGGAAAATTTATTTTTCTAATTGAAGCAGTGCTTTTTAAAGTAAAGTGCACTTATTGTATAGAACACAAGATAACTATGTGGTCCCCAACCCCGGGCTGTGGACCGCTACTGGTCCTCGGCCTGTTAGGGACTGGGCCGCAGAGCTTCGCTGCCCTCCCACCCTAGACCCTGGAAAAATTCTCTTCTATGAAACTTGGGAAGTGGGGGGTGCACAGTGGGAGGTGAGTGGCCTGCAAGCCAGCGAAGCATCATCTGGTCATTTATATTTACAGCTACTCCCCATTGCTTGCATGACCACCTGAGCTCCATCTACACCCCCTCCTGTGTCCTTCCCAACCCCACACCCCCCAAAACCCCATACCGCCACCCCCATCCATGGAAAAATTGTCTTCCATGAAACTGGTCCCTGATGCCAAAAAGGTTGGGAACCACTGAAAAATAACAAAACTTTCATTTATATTTTTATCTAAAAAGTTAAGAATTACACTCCTATATTGTAAGAGGCATCCTCTTTGAGGTGTCTCCATATTGCTTTCCACAGAGGTTGTACTAGTTTGCAGCAGTGTAAGAGTGTTCCTGTCTCTCCACACTTACACCAACATTTATTGTTTTGGGACATTTGACAAAAGCCATTCTCACTGGAGTTAAGTGATATCTCATTGTTGTTTTGATTTGCATTTACCTCAAAGAGCTAAAAGTAGAACTACCATTTGATCCAGCAATCCCATTACTGGGCATCTACCCAAAGGAAAAAAAGACATTCTGTAAAAAAGACATCTGCACTAGAATGTTTATGACAGCACAATTCACAATTGCAAAGATGTGGAAACAACCCAAGTGCCCATCAATACATGAGTGGATTAATAAAATGTGGTATATGTATACCAGGGAGTTCTATTCAGCCTCAAAAAACAATGGTGAACTAGCACCTCTTATCCTGTATAGAGCCAGAACTCATTCTATTGAGTGAAGTATCACAAGAATGGAAAAACAAGCACCACATGTACTCTCTATCAAACTGGTATTAACTGATCAACACTTATGTGCACATATGATAGTAACATTCATCGGGTGTCAGGAGATGGGAGGGGGCAGGGGGAGGGAGGAGGGGTATATACACACCTAATGGGTGCGGTGTGCACCATCTGGGGGATGGACACACTTGAAGCTCTGACTTGAGTGGGGCAAAGGCAAGATATGTAACCTAAACATTTGTAGCCCCATAGTATGCTGAAATAAAAAAAAAAAAGAGCTATCCTAAGGAAAGCATTCTACTTTGTCTTTTTGTAGGTATTTTGTGATTACTTTTTTATGTGTTTATATGTGCCTGGTTTGTATAGTGTTATGAAATAAAATCTCCTCAAATGGACATGTGGCTTCAAATAATCAGGAAAATAAAAATTATTCTAAGTATTTCAAGCAGAAATGGACTTAATTCAAGGAATTAGGTGATTATAAAACCACTGAAAGGGTCGAAAGAGTAGAATTAAGAATATCACTTGGCCGGGCACGGTGGCTCACGCCTGTAATCCTAGCACTCTGGGAGGCCGAGGCAGGTGGATTGCTCGAGGTCAGGAGTTCGAGACCAG
>JAQIFY010000633.1:0-14898 GCA_028533085.1 Varecia variegata
CTTGCTAGTGTATTTTAGGGAAAGTTCTTGTTAGTGGGATTGCTGAGATAAAGGATAATTGTACATGTAATTTTTCTACATATCAAATTCCCTTGGGTTGTATCATTTTATACTCCCACCAGCAGTGAATGAGAGTAACTTATTCCCCACAGGCCAACTATGGGATATGTTGCCAAATTTTTAGATATTTGATGATTGGTAAGTGAGAAATGGTATCTGAGAACAGGTTTAATTTGCATTTTTTATTATGAGTGAGGGTGAGCATCTTTACATGTTCTTTATTTTTCTTTGCAAATTCTTCATAGGGCAGTTGGTCTTTTTGTTCTCAAATATTAAATTCTCTTTGTATTTCCTATGGTATGAACCTTTTATCTCTGCTATGTTATCGATATTTTATTTTCTAGTTCACTATCTGTCTTTTTACTCTTCCTCTATCTGTGTTTGCCATAATTTTTTAAAAATATGTAAACATTTATCAGTCTTTTCTTTTATCACTTCTTGATTTTAAATCATAATTAGGAGAGTATTCTCCACTCTGATTTATAAAGGAATTTACTCATTTTATTCTAGCACATGTATTGTTATATTTTTTATATTTCAACTTTTGATATATTTGAAATTTATCCTGATATATGGTGTGAGGAATGATCCAAAATTATACTATTGCATATGATTATACAATTTTCTCAGCACTGATTTGAGATGCTGTGTTTATTATATCCTAAATTCCCCTATGTCCTAGGATCCATTTTCTGGATTTTCTACTCTGTTCTACTAGTATGTCTGATCATTCATGTTACAATACCAGATAGTTTAATTATAGAGACTTTATGATACATTTTAATACCTGGATGAAGTTGTCCCTTCTTTTCAGGATCTCTCTGAATATTATTGCTTGGTTATTTTTCCATATGAACTTTAAAATTAACTTGTGTGACTCTAGAACAAAATTCTTACAGTATTTTTATTGGGGTTCTATCAAATTTAATGTAGCTTAGAGAAAACTGTCATCTTTAGAATGCTATATCTTCTCATCCAGGAACCTAGGATATATTTTCACTTCTTCAAGTCTATTTTTGTGTCTTTCAGGAATGTTTTACCAAAAATAATTAAATTACTAAATAAAACATGATAGTATAGGCAAATTTACTTAGTTATACTAATGACTGGGTTAAACTTTCTAACTTAGAATATGTACATTGATTAATATGGAGTTGATTAATGTCTTTGTCATGGTAAGTTTCTATTGAAAAATATACATCATTCAAGAAACTTATCCTTATTACTTTATAAACAATCATTTTTTTCAAACAATCATTTTTTCTATCCTATTTATCAAATAACTTAAAATGAATCTGATAATATTTTCACTTGAGTGTACTAAATAGCATATTTACCCCATAATAATATTAGACTTCTACTCATAAATTCTAATTTACATATAAAGTAGTCTCAGGGTCAGGTAAGTTTTAGCCTTTGTATTGCAATCTCCTTATTTCAGTTTCAATTTGGCTGTATATACAGTTAAATAAAAGTGGAAAAAAATTATGTACTCATTGAAAAGCATCATAATCTGAGGAAATATTGATACTTAGCTTTATTTTCTTTACCTTATATTTGTATCTGCATGACCTCTTTATTATTTTGATCAAGGTAAATAAATTGAATATTTAATAATGCAAAAACTCAACCCATACAACCTATACAACAGAAAACAATATATTTAAAACATATGCAAGCCCTATAGTTGGACTCCTTTCTTTAATATGTAACAAAACTTTCTTTATCACTTTGGGTTCTAGGTTTGAAGAACCTGCAAGCCAATATTGTGTGTGCCATGGTTCTCAAATGGGGGCAGATATCTTGCCATCCATGGAGTGTCCGAGAGTACTGGGGGGTGTGTTTTGTCTGACCTTCTATCTAGAGGAAAAGGTGCTATTAGCATTTTGTAGGCAAGATCAAGGAAAAAAATGTCTTATTGTAAAGATAGAGTGATCTGTACGGGAAAATTGCCTTGTCCAAGTTCTGGGTGAGATATTAGAAATCTCCTGGGACATCTAGAGTCCTTGTTTTTGTTTTCTATGGTTAGGACTCCATTAATTTTGCCTGTAAAATTCCCACTCATTCAGATTCCTATTGTGTGAGGGCATAATATTTAGGGCCATAGATATTAGAATCAGATCAGTTGCTTATTTGTCATGTTATTTATGTTGATCAGAAGCAAAATTGTGTGCCTTTTTATAGTAGAACCCATAAATCAATAGATACTATATAATAAACCAGAGATAAAAGTTAATATGTTGATACAATGTATTAATTTATATTAATGAAACTGTATTTGTGAAGGTCTGTGTTTCTTGTGCTGATGTATATTCCTGTCCTGGGCTCTTAAGTTGTACAGAAATTAATTAGAATTATGTTTTCCCCAATGCATCTCCCTATGGGAGAAAAAAAGACATAGTCAAGGGAAACTGAGGCCCTGGGAAGACAATTATTTTAAGTTCTTACACTGCAATGGTTATATGATGGAAATATGTACTTTCTTTAAAAATGCCAAACAATATTTTGCTTTTTGCATAAAATTGCACTTTTAACACCCTTGATTTACTAGAGTGTCCTAAATATCTAAACCACAGTGTTTCAAAATTATTCTATTTTTTCTGAAAAGAAATAGTTTATTTAAGTTTAAGCTCTTAGCTATAACTAACTGAAGTGAATGTTTCTGTTTTCCAGGAGCCATTTCCAGAAACAAGTTTATTAAATCTCAATTGAGAAAGTAGATCTTATTATTTTAATGGTAATGCTTTGCAAGATGTTCTTTCAAAAAAAAATTTTCATTTTTATCATGAGTACTGACTCAGGGAAAAACAAACAATAAAAACCAAAAGAAAATATTAGGTAATCATTTAACTCTTTTGAAAGGAAGGAGATGTTAACTTCAAAGGTAAATGGAGTCATTAAAAACCTACCAAGATACAAAACAAATATAAGACGATTAATGTTAAGTATCAACAGAACCTTTTTCTTTTAAATTCCAACCACCAGAGCCTATCCGAACTAAAAACCCTTCAGCCTACAAGTCTCTACCACAATCTTGCTTAAATATGTCAGAAGCAGGCACAGGAAATAAGAGCTGGCAGTTTTCCCACCCGTTATAAAAAAGACGGAAGCCCATCATGAATGAAAGCACACAACACTACATTTGCCATCTGCATTGCTTCCAAATCTCTTGTATTTTATAGCAGTAGCCTGCCAAAACCCCGGCAAGCCAAAACCAGAATAAAACTCCCAATCTGAAAGAGAGAATATGGCAAATAATAAAATCAGACAGCAGAGAAGTAAAATTGCAGAAAATCAGACTAAAATAACAAAACTGTCAAGCAGTGTTGAGAGAGCTAAGAAATGCCTACAAAAGAGGATTTGGAGGAAAACTGAAGTCTGAGGATAATGCAAACCATTGTTCAGTTGAAAGGTTTTCCAAAGCGAGTATGCTTGCTGGCAATAAAATGCTAAACCTTCCCAGAAAATGTTACTTCTTTCTCATTTCTAATATTCTTGCTATGTTTGTTTGAGATAAAGCAAACCTTATGTCTTTGAGCAGTTGGGTGCCATTTTATTTTGATAAAAGAATAGACTTCTGAGAGGGACTCAAACTAAGCCAGTGTTTGATAGCTCTTAATTTGTCAGTTGGGATATATTCAAAATTAGAAGCCAAATAAACACAGATTTGCAACATTTAAAGCTAATAATCTTCAAGACATTTTTAGGCAGTTGCTAAGGGGATTTGTGACTTTGATTTTATGCAGGTCCAGTGCAATTCTAGAAACCAAAATGCATCAAGCTCTTCCAATGTATATTAATAAATTAACCAGGAAGAAACAGGTCTATATAGAATTTTTAAAAGTGACCTAAACTTCCCCTGAAGGAGTAAAGTGGCAAATTTGAATGAATTTTCTTGTTAGACTGTAGGCCATCTGTATTCCCATTCCCAGATCTACATACGGCATAATAAGTGCCTATCCCATCTCCCTAAAAATTAGAAGATAAAGATATGAACAATAAGAAATTTGCCATAAGGAAAGAGTGAAAATGTGTGTCTTTTATTATTATAAACACTCAGTTTATGCTGTCTTTTCCTAAAGTCTCTGGTTAAGGTATTTCTTCTTTCAAACCAGTTACAGATAATATGAGATAATTAGGCTTTCTGGCCAATTAATAACTGTACCATGGTGGAATGTTCTGTAGAAATCAACCCTATTAATGGTCATCTAAAATTGGAAGCACCTCCGTATGTTATCACTAGCCCCCAGAGCCTGGATATTCTTTCCACTCGGAGTTCAAAGCCTATGGACGGGGCTTGTTTTAGGCCCAGGGAAATGGCTCAAGACATAGGTAGCCTGTGCATAAACTAATTTCAGTGTTAAGAAAGCTGCATCACAGTGGAGAAGATGGGTAAGCTTTGCAATGGTAGAAAACGAAGTCAATTTTCTACTTTTGAATTCCTGAGATTAAGGGCAGTTTGCTTCATGTGTTAGCACATCAAGAAGAATGAAAATAAGGAATGGGAGGAACGCATTGTTAGGGACAAAGAAAAGGTCAAAGAGAAGAAAGCTACGAGGAGGTATTAAATCTTGCCTCTAACAGCGTCAACAGCCAAGGGGCAGAAGAGGATCCATGCTTTTCCAGGGCGCCCTTAACTCCCTCTGCGAATGGGAAGGGGAACAGACGGGGACCGTTCTGTTCCTAAGCATACATCCCAGGTGTCCAGGGGCTCTGGAGGAAACTTGAGGAGCAACATGCTTGAGTCTGGGCTTCCTCTGGGGACAGTGGGAGCTCCTTCAAGACAGGAGCTCCTCTTAGCTGATTGTCCAGACAGTCCCGTACAGGCTCCTGTTTGCACCAGAATAATCACTGTCACAAAGATTCAGTAAAGAATAGTTGAGGGAAAAATCCAAGTTCCCCACCACATAACAGAAATCCTGCTAGCCTCGAGTGCTCAGCAAAATTGTTATCAAGTATACGAGGCAGGCACCAAGGTAACTACTGGGCCCGAGAAAAGTGCCCAGCACTTTGGTGGGTGTCTCAGCACTTTCTTGCCTTGAAACAGCCAGCACGGTCTGGCCCTGACTGCTTTAGCGCTGCTTTGGCTGCCCCATAGTGTCAAAGCCTGTAGCTAATTGTAACACTAAAATCCCCACCTAGTGGAAGATTTTAATATCATTAACATAACATGGGTTGCCTGACAGCATAGGAGGATGGTACTGCACCTACATGATTTGTTTCACTGTGAACAAGCAAAGACACAATGTAAGACCTCTGCATTACTCATTGGGAAGAGATTTTAAGCCACAGGGTGGGCAGATGCGGATTTTGCAGGTAAGAAAGCTCCCGTGGAAGACATTTCTGTGCTGCCTAGGAGCAAGTGCTGCAGTAAGTAATGCCTAATAAATTCATCTAACTCATTAAGCGGGACTTGTCTGAATCATTCTTTGTTCTTTTGGTTCCCTCTCAGTTTGAGGGGTGATTTTTCCACACTGTCCTGAGATTTTCACAAAACAATAGGGACCAGCAGTTCAACTGGTCCTTATAAGGATGAATTCATATGGTACCTTGTGGAGCACAAACCAGCACAGGAAGTGAGAGTCAGGCAAGATGACTGCAGATAAACTTGGAAACTTGTCCCTAATCAGCCCAAGAGCCCCACAGGCTCCTTATAGACTGTGACTATGGCATCACTTGTTTTAACTTCAGTCTTTGATCCAGTGAGTGCTCAATAAATGCTTTTTGAATAAATAAGTATGTCACTATAATATGACTTTGAAGTCACTCAGACTAGGGTTTGAAAGCTGGTTTTTTATTTGAGTGTGTAACCTGAGGCAATAATTGAGTGTATAACCTTGGACAATTTAATAATTAACCTGTCAGTTTTCACATCTGGAAAATTATGATAATACTCAGATGGTTGTGAACATTAAATGACAGTGTCTATGGAAAATAGGTACTAGCATGTCTGTACTTTTCTCTCTTCTATCTTGTTTTCCCTATGCCCTTTTCTTTGGAACACATTTCTATCTTTGCTTTTTGCTTCTTTGTTCATTTGACAAGGCTGATCTCAAACCCAAATATCTCTGTGAAGATTTTTCTACCTTCCTGCATTTTCCCTCTCTTCCCACCTAATTGGGTATAAACTCTATCCTTTAAGCCTATGTACTTCTTTAATTGCTTTGTAAGTATAATTTGCAGTCAGTGTGGCTGTGTTTTACTCAATGAATTGTACTTGAAGTATGCATTGCATTTTTCCTTATTAAAATCTTTTGCACATGAAAGAATATGTAAAGAAAAGTAACAAATAAAAACAGTCACTTTGTTTGTATAAGAAAAATTTAATCAGGAAAATTGTCCTGCTCAGTTGGGAATCGCTGCATCCTAAGTCAGTCATTTTGCTGTCTGAGATGAACTAGTACAGTGATCAATTTAAAAGGCTTGGCATTTAAAATGTATTGATTTTTTTTCCTTCTGCCCATATGGAGCTCATGTCAATAAGTTTTTGTACTGTGTGTCATTTGAGAAGTCACAAAAACAAAATTCTGTGTGAAAACTCTTATTCCAATGTAACATGTGGAAGAGTAGGTAGAGTTACTAGTGCAGTGTGTGAGTCAACCTGATTCTCTTTTTTTGGTTAGTAACAAGTATTTTTTAAGATGATATTCTAACAGCTTTTCTGATAGGTTATCTTCTGTTAATATTTAGAAACAACTCCTTAAACTGAAAGAGTCCTTTCAAATGATCTAATCCAAAGCCCCCAATTGTTTAAAGGGAAGCAATCAGATTCCGGAAAGGTGTTTGCTTAAATCACAGAACTAGTATGTAGCAAAGAGCAGAATAGATTCCAATTCTGGCTCTCCTTTCCCAGTATCATCCCGTCTTATTTTTATTTCTAGTTGATTTACTAATTCACCTACTTGAAAAGCTATGTCTTAACCTGTGTCCATCTGATGCCAAGATAAAAGGCTGAAGAGTAGAATATTCAGATAATCCCATTTGTTATGTGGAGCTCTTAGTTTATGTGTTGTGTCTTTTTTGTTTGGGCTGCTTTAACAAATGACCATAGACTGTGTAGCTTAGACAATAAACATTCATTTCTCATAGTTCTAGAGGCTGGAAGTCCAAGATCACTGTGCCAGCATGGTCCAGTTCTGGTAAGGACTCGCTTCCTGTTTGCAGATGGCTGTTGTCTCTTTGTATCCTCACATGGCAGAGAGAAAGTGGAAGCAAGTTCTTTGGTGTCTCTTCTTATAAGGGCATTAATTTTATTGTTAGAGTTCCACCCTCATGACCCAATTTCCTCCCAAAGGCCCCATCTCCAAATACCATAGCATTGGGGATTAGGGTTTCAAAATATAAATTTTGGGGAGGGCAGGGTAGGACACAAACATGTGGTCCATAACAGGAGGAAAATAGATAATCATGGTTGATGGAATGGATTTACTCTTAAACTATTATTTGAGGCAAGAGATTAATAAATTCAATATTGCCACATTCAAAGAAAGTGCATGAGGAAGCATTTGAAGAGTTAATACATTTATGTAAATTCCTTATTGTGTGGTATATTCATTGTAAAAGTGGTTATTACTCTATCGTGAAATAGAAATTTGAGGATTATAGAGTATTTAAATTGCAAATAAGATATTTTAACCATTTTCTAAAATATTGCATAATTCAGAGTCATTATTGTACTCCTATGGGGAAGAGAGTCTTAGCAGTTCTTTATTAGCTTTAGTTTCCAGTAATCAATTAGTAATTACATAATAAAGAGGTGAAATTGCATGTTTAGCACAAAAATATGTAAGACTACCACGTTCCTCTATTGTAATCAGCTCTTGATTGTGATTTCAACTGCAGGGAAGGTTAGCATGCCATCTTTCTGGGATGCCCTGAAAACTCTGGCTGAGCAGGACCCAGAACACTCCCTCCCAATCCTTGTTTCTTTCTGTGATGTGGTAATGAAATTGACACAATTGTCTTACCTCCTTATTGTCAGTTATTATGCTGCACAAATATTTGAACTTAACTAAGCTATGGCCCTGGCTATGAAGGACCATAATCATTCTAGTTTGTGAAAAATGAACAGATTATTGTCTTCTTTCTTTCCATGAAGCAGTTAACTAAAGATTTCAAAGCTACAAAAACATTGAACACTGACTGAATATTTGATGATATTAAGAAATTATTGAGTTTCTTCTGTTTAGGAAGTGACAGTGGTATTGTGGTTATGTTTTTAAAAATAGTTTTTAAAATTTAGATGTCCATATGGAAATATTTATAGATAAAATATTAATAATATGACATCTATAATTTGCTTCAAGATAACCTGGAAGTGGGAAGTGGGAATATATGTGAAACAAGAGTGGCTATGAGTTGGTAATGGTTGAATGAAGACATTCATTATAATTTTCTGTTTACTTTTGCTAATGGTTGAAATTTTTATAATAATTCAAAATATAAAGCAGGTAAAACAATTCCTTTTCTTCATGTCTTGTAAAAGGCTGCCAAATGGTTGGTCAAGCTCTCTCAATTAATACATGATAGGATCACAAATGGAAAACTCAAGTAAATGCAATAAGGTCAGGTGTGAATACAAAAATAAGGTTGGGTGGGGGTGGAGGAAGGGAGAAAGATTAAAACAAAACAAAACCTACCTGTATATTCTGTTAATACATACACATTAACTTTGTTATTATTTGATAGTATAGGAGAGCATATATTAATTCAATTAAATAAGAATGTAGATGGCTGTATGAGCCAAGCACTATGTTAAATGCTAGGGATATAAAGATGATTAAACAGCACCTAATAACTGCAATAGCATGTTTTACATGGTATAATAGAGGTTAGAACAAAATGCTGGGAATAAAACTCTCAACAAGTGAACAGACAACTGATTCTATAAGGGTTGAGAATAGGAAAAGGTAATAACTGAGCTAGATTTTAAATGAGGTGGAGTTTGCTATGTAGAAAATGGTTTTGTTTCTAAATGGTTTTATCAAAGAATCTTTGATACTGTATCTCTAAAACAATGGTTCCCAAGGAAGCAAATTTCCCCCTCCCTCATGGCTCAAATTGTCTCCATCGAACCACTGCTAATAGGGGCCTCACGTTGTCTGTCCACTTATTTATCCAACCTGAATGATTGCCTTGGGAGCATGAGGGAGATAAAAAGGGAAGGGCCTTTCCGATGGGAAAAATGGCATTGTCAGAAACTCAGAGGGTGACCTGCTGATGGCACTGGGCGAAGTCCTGTGTGGTCAGAACACAGGGAGCAGGGATGTATGGCTGGAGGCAAGGTTGGCAGGTAAGCTGTGATGACCAGACTGTGAAGGGTCTTATAAGGTAAGGAGTTTGATTTTTTACGTATAGCAAAATATTAACCCTTGGAGCTTCTTTGGCAAAGAATTGATGAAGAGGTTTCCATATTTTATTAAGAAAACTCTGATAGCATTCTGAGTAATTGACTGGAAAGAGAAACATGTTAAAACAGGGACAATAAGCAAAAGTTATTTTAGTTGATCTAAGTAAGAGGTGATGAAATTAGTGTTTTGAGGGATAAAGAAGAAGAGGCAGATAGAAGAGAGTATTTGGAGTTAGAATTAATAAGACTTAGTCACCATATAAATGCTGGCAGAGTGGTAAAGAAAATAAATAAAAACAAAAAAACTCCATATGTATTACCCTACTCCAACAAAGTGGGAATGATCAGACCAAGCTTTGGGTTTCCAGGCACCAGCATCAACTACCCATAGTTGGATAGTTCAAAATATTCTCTAATGTGTAGTTGTCTGAATAAAGAGCCATAGGTCCCTTGAGGGAGGATTGGGGGATGCATTGTCATTTATACTTACTATAGATTTTCACAAACCTTCCTCCTGGGGACACAGCCTCTTCTTCAAATGATGGATTCTGGGGCTGAGAACTACCTGAGAACTGGAATTTATGCCAGGATCATGACTTTCCATTGGGTGTCTGGCCTCCGTTTTCTGCTCATTCATCCTTGACTTTGGATTATACATTATTATATTAAGCATACTCTCACTGGCTGAGCATCTATCTTGCCCCCAGGAACTCAATGTTGTGTTAGCCAGCTGCATAGCTCTCTGCAGGTCAGACTCTCCTGCCTATTATCCTGACCTTATTTTTCACTGCACTTTACTTCCGACAATTGAATGCTGCCACCATGACTCTGCCCTTCTAGGATCCTATCATCTTGATTGCTGTTAGCAGGGTCAGTTCTACAACAGCATCTTCTACTATCAGCCTAGGCTGCAGAGGACAGTCGTTGTGAGATTCTGTGATACTGTTGCCTCCCTCACCAATGCATTCTTTATTGCCTTGGTAAACAGAGTGTCCTTTAGGTCTTCTCAAGGAATATAGTCAGTTTATGGGTCTTTTGGTCTCAGATAGTTGGCCCATTCTAGCATGCTCCTATGAATGAGTCTTTTGATCTCTTCCTCTATAGTCTATCACAGCAATTCTGACATGGCTATATTACATAGTAGGGGCTATTATTTTTGCAAGTTTCCAAGTCATCCTAATAGCACATCAGAACTGGCCCTCAGGGCTTTGTCTGGTGTTAAATTCTGTATCATGGAAGAATATCTCTAAAATTGACAAATTCTCTCTTATACAGATTTACCTTCACTATTGATCCAGCATCCTCAAAATCCACTTCTGAGGCTACTTTTCTGATTCCTGTTGGTAGATTTTGGTTAGGTCCTACAGATCCTTCAACAAGTAATTCCTTTCCTTCCTAAATGGATCCAGCTCTTCCAAGTTGAGCTGTGTTGTAACTTGACCTTCTTGATTGATCTGATGGTGGTGGTGGTGGGGAGAAATGTGGAAGACAATGGGCAAATCCTGCAGAGGGCAAGCATTGTCTTATGATTGTCTTCTGAGCAGTCTTGCCTCATTTGAGTCATCTGCATAGTCTTCAAGAAAGTGTGGGATGGGAGAGGATGCTATCCTCAACAGGGGCGATGGTCCACTTCTGTAGAACCAGAGGGTTCAGGGAATCTAGGGACTTAACTTTCCCAAATGCATTTTCATAGATAACCCTTTCCTAAAACTCAGAGTTCCATTTCTTTACTACCAGGGCCTTGAGAGCCCTCAAGAGAAAGGGAGTAATGGAAGTGTATGATATTCCCTGGCAAGTTGCTGAACATAGATGTAGTTTCCTTTGTAATCTAGCTTTAGCCAGATCACCTGTGCAGATCTGGGCCATGAATAACACCCCAGAGTTGTCCCTGCCAATCAGTAAAAGGGCCAGACTCTGGCTGTGGGGTGTCCTGGGATGGGAAGGAGCTTCTTGGGTGAGGTGGCTCCTATTTAATCAAGCATAATCTTTGGAAAAGAGGCAGTTGTGAGCTGTTAGCAGTCAAGATTTACAGCAGCTGAGAGATGGGTGCACTGGCCTGCTAAAGGGAGTTTGGAGGGGGCACAATATCATCCAACATCCACAATGCTTTCCCTGTGCAGGATTTGCCCTGCCCCTCTCCTAGCTGTCAGGTCAATAAATAGGATTAAGTTTACAACAAGTTTCAACTCAGAAGAGCTAGGCCTACTAAGGAAGGAGAGGAATTATATGTTGGCTGTTGGAAACCTCATTCTAGTCTCCATTTTTTTCCTGGTTTTATTCTTTCCAATGCCTGAATTATTATTTTTTTAAATTTTAAAATATTAAGGGGGTACACATATTTTAGGTAACATGGATCATTTTTGTAATGTTTGAGTCCTGGCTATAGGTATGTCCATCACCGAAATAGTTTCATATTACTTATTAGGTAGGTTTATTTCTCTCCTCTGCTCTTCCCTCTTCCCTGGTTAATTTCCGTTGAGTTTTACTTTCCTCTGTGAAGGGTGTGCTCTTTGGTTAGTTCCAATTTAATAGCGAGTACATGTGGTGTTTGTTTTTCCATTCTTGAGATACTTCACTTAGAATAATGGTGTTCAGTTCTATCCAGATTGCTGCAAAAGGTATTATTTCATTTATGGCTGAGTAGTACTTCATGGTATACATATGGCACATTTTATTAATCTACTCATGAATTGATGGACATTTGGGTAGATTCCACATCTTTGCAATTATGGATTGTGCTACAATAAATATTCTAATGCAAGTGTTTTTTTTTTTTTTTTTTTTTTTTTGATGAAAAGTCTTCTTTTCCATTGGGTAAATACCCAGTAGTGGGATTACTGGATTGAATGGTACGTTTACTTTTAGTTCTTTGAGGAATCTTCATACTGTTTTCCATAGAGGTGGTACTAATTTGCAGTCCAACTGACGGTGTATAAGCATTACTTTCTCTCTCCATTCACGCCAGCATCTATTGTTCTTGGACTTTTTATAGAAGCTATTCTAACTGGGATAAGGTGATATCTCATTGTGGTTTTAATTTTCATTTCCCTGATGATTAGGGACGTTGAGTGTTTTTTTCATACTATTGCCATTTATCTTTCTTCTTTTGAGAAGTTGCTGTACTTTGCCCACTTTTTAATAGGGTTGCTTGTTTTTTCTTGATGATTTTTTTGTAAATTCTGGTTATTAGCCCTTTACCAGACATGTAGCTTGTGAATATTTTCTCCCATTCTGTAGGTTGTCTATTTTCTCTGTTGATTATTTCCTTAGCTGTGCAGAAGCTTTTTAATGTAATCAAGTCCCATTTATTAATTTTTTTTTTTTGAGACAGAGTCTTGCTTTGTTGCCCAGGCTAGAGTGAGTGCCGTGGCGTCAGCCTAGCTCACAGCAACCTTAAACTCCTGGGCTTAAGCAATCCTCCTGCCTCAGCCTCCCAAGTAGCTGGGACTACAGGCATGCGCCACCATGCCCAGCTAATTTTTTCGATATATTTTTAGCTGTCCAGATCATTTCTTTCTATTTTTAGTAGAGACAGGGTCTCGCTCTTGCTCAGGCTGGTCTCGAACTCCTGACCTCGAGTGATCCACCCACCTCAGCCTCCCAGAGTGCTAGGATTATAGGCGTGAGCCACCACGCCCGGCCCTTATTAATTTTTATTGTTGCCATGATTTCCGTTGGGGTCTTCTTCATAAATTCTTTGCCTAGGCTGATATCTAGAAGAGTTTTTCTTATATTTTTCTCTAGAATTCTTATGATTTCATGCCTTAGATCTAAGTCTTTTATCCATCTTGAATTATTTTCTGTGAATGGTGAGATTTGGGGGTTCTGTTTCATTCTTATGCATGTGGCTGTCCAATTTTTCAAGCACCATTTATTGAATAGGGCTTCCTTTCCCCAATATAGGTTGTTGTCTGCTTTATCAAAGATCAGTTGGTTATATTTGAGTTCTCTGTTCTATTCCATTGGTCTATGTGCCTATTTTTGTGCCAATGCCATGCTGTTTTGGTTATTATAGCTTTGTAGTATAGTTTGAAGTCTGGTAATGTGATGCCTCCAGATTTTTTCTTTTTGTTTAAGAATACTTTGGCTACTCAGGCTCTTTCTGGTTCCAAATGAAATATAAAATTATTTTTTCTAGATTTATGAAGTATGACTTTGATAATATGATGGGGATTGCATTGAATTTGTAAATCACTTTGGGTAGTGTGTAGACATTTTAACAATGTTGATTCCATCTGTCCAAGAGCAAGCTATGTTTTTCCATTTGTTTGTGTCCTCTGTGATTTCTTTCCTTAGAGTTTCATAGTTCTGCTTGTAGAGATTTTTAACCTCCTTGGTTAGATATATTCCTAGGTATTTTATTTTCTTTGTGGCTATTGTGAATAATATTGAGTCTTTGATTTGACTCTCTGCTTGACTGCTATTAGTACATAAAAATGCTACTAATTTATGTACATTGATTTTGTATCCTGAGACTTTGCTAAATTTATTTGTCATTTCCAGGAGACTCTTGGTGGAATCTTTGGGGTTTTGTAGATACAGGATCATAGCATCAGTGAACAGAAATAGTTTGAAGTACTCTTTCCTGATTTGGATACCCTGACTATTCTTCTCTTGCCTGATAGCCTGGCCTGAGACTCCCAGAACTATGTTGAATAGAAGTGATGACAGTGGGCATCCTTGTCTTGTTTCTGTTCTTAGGGGTAATTCTTTCAACTTTTCTCCATTCAGTATGATGTTGGCTATGGGTTTGTCATATATGGCTTTTATTATTCTGAGATATTTCTTCTGTGCCTGGTTTGTTGAGGGTTTTTATCATGAAAGGGTGCTGCTGGATTTTGTCAAATGCTTTTTTTGCATCTAATTGAGATGATCATATGGTCTTTGTTTTTGCTTTTGTTTGTGTAGTGAATCACATTTATTGATTTACATATGTTGAACCATCCTTGCATCCCTGGCATGAGGCCTTCTTGATCCTGGTGGATTATTTATTTGATGTGCTGTTGAATTTGGTTTGCTAGTATTTTACTGATGATTTTTGCATTTATGTTCATAAAGGGTATTGATCTGTAGTTTTCTTTTTTTGTTGTGTCCTTTTTGTGCCCTTTCCTTGCTTTGTTATCATGGTGATACTGGCTTCATACAATGAGTTTGGTAGGGTTCCCTCCTTTTCAATATTGTGGAATAATTTCTGTATTTTGGGTATTCTTCCCACAATTCTATAAAACTTCATAAGTTTTATTGAATTTGGTGGTGAATCCATCTAGTCTGGTGTTTTTTTGTGATGTTGTTGGGGTTTTTTATAACTGATTCCATCTCACTGTCACTGTTCTATTCAGGGGTTCTATTTCTTCCTGCTTGAGTCTTAGGAGGTTGTGTGTTTTGAGGAACTTGTCAATTTCCTCTACATCTCTAGTTTATGCATGTAGAGATTTACATAGTATTCATAGATGATGTTTTGTATTTCTGCAGTTTCAGTTGCAACATCA
>JAQIFY010006330.1:0-10390 GCA_028533085.1 Varecia variegata
TCACAGGCAGCCAACGTGCCCGGTGAGCTTTAGCTGCTGCAGCAGCTTCCTCGAACGTCCCAGGACACCTCTGCAGGTGCTGTTGGCAACGGAGGCCACACCTGTCCCTGCCCAGCGGGAGGCCAAGCAGCCCTGCCCTGTCTTCACAGGGACACCCCAGTGTCAGATTGGGGCATGTCCTGTCCCAGCTCAGGCCTACCTCGGGAGGGGCGCCTGGGCTGCTGCTGGTTCCCTCATTCACGACAGCTCCTCCCTGGGCGGCCTCCATGCCGGAGGGGACCCGTGCTGGGGTGTGAGAGTAAAGGAAACCAAACCCCGTGTCCTAGCGGGGCTGCCGTCCTGGCGTGTGTGGACTGGACACAACATGTAGGACTCAGGAGGAACATGCACCCGATCGCGGTGGGGCCGCCAAGTTCAGTGTGGGGCACCCGGTTCAATTTGCATTTCAGATAAACAAGGAATAAATGTTCAGTGTAAGTATGTCCCCAATCCTGAATGGGAGGTACTTATGCTAAAAAGCATTCATTGTTTATCTGAAATGCAGGTTGAACTGCGTGTCCTGCATTTTTATTTGCTGCATCTGGAAACCCTGAGTAGAGGGGGATAAAGGTTTTGGAGCAACCTAGGCGGCGGGAAGGACGGAATGAGTGTGGATGCAGAGCTGCAGTTTTGCACGGGGCGACCGGGGGGCCGGCTGGAATGATGACAGGGAGTAGAGGTGGCCAGAGCCCCGCTCACCTTCAGGGACAGGTCCTGGGCAGGTGCAGGGCCCAGTGGGAGGGGCCGAGGGAGGAGGGCAGGCCTGGCTGGAGAGGAGGCTCGTACTGTGGGCTGGCGTCCCTGCGTCCCTGCGTCCCTGAGGCTTTGCTCTGGCTGCTCTGGAATCGGGACCACCCAGTGCTCCAGCCCGACTAAGAGCGGAAGCCACCTGCCCTGACTCCTGTTTTCCTTTTTTTTTTCTTTTTTTGAGACAGGGTCTTGCTCTGTCGCCCAGGCTGGAGTGCAGTAGCATCATGACAGCTCACTGCAGCCTCCAACGCCTGGGCTCAAGCGATCCTCCTGCCTCAGCCTCCCCAGTAGCTGGGACTACAGGTTCACACCACGACACCCGGCTAATTTTTCTCTCTTTTGTAGAGATGGGGTCTTGAACTCCTGGCCTCAAGCAATCCCCCCACCTCGGACTCCCAAAGTGCTAGGATCACAGGCGTGCGCCACCGTGCCTAGCCTAACTCCTCTGTTTTCCACAGGGCCAAGAGACTTACTGGAAACCCCACAGCCGCCGTTAGCTTCTCAAGCAATGTTCAGAAGTGCCGTGCCAGGCACCTATGTCATTTTAAATTTCTTAGTAGCCAACTTTTTAAAAAAGGAAAAACAGGTGAAATTTATTTTATTGTATTCCCGTTTTAACCCATTATGTTCAAGGTATTTTTGTTTCAACATGTCACCAGTAGGTTGAATTGTTAGAGGTTCTTTTTTTCATATCAAGTCTTCAAACTCCAGTGTGTCCACGCACAGCACATCTCGTCTGCACGGGGCATGTCTCGAGGGCTCCTCTAGCCACATGGGGCCCGTGGCCACCACATGGGACAGGCAGAGCTGGAGCCCGTAGCCCCGACTCCTAGTCCAGGGACGTCCTGTCTCCGGGGCAATGATGCTCTGACAGGCTTGACTCTGGGGTCCCCGATCTCGGGAAGGAGGTGCGGAGCTCATAGGTGAAGGGACAGTGCGGCTCGTGGCCAGACAGCCAGGAGGGGGCAGTGGCGGGCAGTGCTCCCACCTCCCAGGCCAGCCACCTGCAGGGGTAGGGGGTGTCCTCCGTGCAGGGGGCACAAAGCCCCCAGGGTCTTTGCAGCAGATTGAGGTCAGGGACCCCTGGTGTATCACTCCCCGGTGCTGACCCACCCGGGGCTTCTCAGGGGCCCCCATCCACAATGGCGCCGTAGCCCGTGGCCTGTTTCCTTGGGAGCAGCCACCCAGACAGCTGTCTCTTCATCAGGACCGCGGGGCGTGGGGAACTGAACCCGGACTCTGGAAACCCCGCCCGGCCTGGCCGCAGCCCAGCGAGGCGGAGGGGAGGGTTTCACCGAGTCTAAATATTGCACGAGCTGCCACTGGAGTCGGTCGGCATGAGAAGGGGTGCCCGGTTGGGAGCCCCCCTTCCTGGGCGTGGGCAGGCCCTGCGGGCGAGCCGGGGACCCCCACCCCGTCTGCCACAGCCTAAGGCAGAGGTGCACTTATTCCCTGGTCCTAGGGAAGGTCCTCGCTGCATCTTGTGTTTACCGTGGCCCTACTGGGTGCCGGGCAGGTGCGGTGCCCGGCTCCGAGGACTCGGCCCTCGTCTGGCGTTAGCAACTGTGAAGCCTGATGGCTGTTGGGTGGGGCTCACACGCACTGTGGGGTCAGGGCTGCGGGTGTCTGTGGGTCGGCAGCTCCCGCAGGAGGCAGCTGTGTCGTGCGAGCCCCGCTGTCCACCGCCTGCACCGGCATTGCTGGGCGTGGATGTCCCAGGACCAGCCCCTGCCAACAGCCCCCAGGAGGTGGGGGACAAGCCCTCTGGCACGCTCTGTGGCAGCCACCAATGAGCACGTGGCTTCTCAGCGCCACCCAAAATGACCCCCGTGGGCTAGTGCTGCAAGACATGGGGGTGGGGAGACGTCCAGACTGGCTGAGCCCCTGATGCTGAGCTGTCATCAGATGACCTTGGACCCTAATGTCCTAACCTGTAAACGGCCACAGCATCCCCCACAGTGTCCCTAAACATCGCAGATGATGTGCAGTGTGTGAGTCAGGCAGAGTCCCAAGGACCCAGGCAGGGTGACGATGGTGTGTCACCAACGTCTGGGTGTCCCCGTGTGGAAGGCCAGGCCGTCTGTAGCTCGGAAGGGTGGATCAGATGCCGCTCACGTCCTGCCTGCTGCTCCTCCTCTCTCCTGACATTTAGGCGAATGCCTGGGGGAAGGGGACTGGGGGGTCTCGGAGCCAGTTAAAATACCAGCTTTACACCACCAGTCGCTGGAAATCTGTGATGACATCACCAGAAAAATGGACATGTGACCCAAGGCTTGGGATCGGTGCCAGGGCCCTGGGGGGGACAGGGTAGCAGGAGTCATGACAGAACCTGCCGGATCAAGTTGTGTCCCCACTCGGCTGGCAGGAGGGAAGCCACCACCTGTGCCTGGGCCGGGGTCCACCGTGGCAGCCGGACCGTCCTTGTCCTCATCCTCCTGTGCGACCCGGGCTGCAGTGGGCGGGGCGGTGAGGGTTGAGCCGATGAGCTCGCTGTCTGAAGGGGTCCCTGTGCAGATCCCACTGGAGTGTTTTGGTTGCCATTTGAGGCCCCGGGCAGAGAGTGTCACCACCATTTCCCAGACGTACGAGCCCCGGCTATACCCAGAACACAGTGTCCACAGGGGCCTCGAATGCCAGACCCAGGGTTATTTCACCCTGTTTTCTCCAAACTTCCCTGTGATCTTTTAGAGGCCTGTCTTGGGGGTCTGTGTACTCACGCCTTGGAGGCCGGTTCACAAATTGTATACATTCAGCACAATATCGTTGCACTGAACCGAAGTGCTGTTTGTGGCAGTCGCTAGCACGGTGCTTGGCAAATACAAGGTGCTCAATACGTGCTCGTTGAGTCCGTGGGCGAGCTGACCCGACTCTGGGTGTGCGACTGGCAGAGCCTGGGGCTGACTCACTTCTCCTCTGGGGTTGTGGCCCTTAAAAAAAATTACAGGTTCTCAGGTGGGTAATGACAGCCTCCGAATTTCCGCGGAGAACCGTCTGGGACACGTTACACACGGCACAGGGGGCACAGGCGGGGCCGGCAGGTCCCCGGTGCTGTTGCTCCCGGGGCCGGGGGCCTCCGGAGGGGACTGGGTGGGAGCAGCGTGGGCGGCCCGGCTGCAGCCGGCAGGGCCCTGGTCACCCCCCACAGAGCGAACGGGCCCCTGAGACATGCCTGGCTCAGCCGGGGTTGTCACTTGAGGCCGTGAGCAGTTTTTCTTCTCTCTGGAGCCTGTCAGTTCGCACCTGCTGGATTCAAGAACACACAGAGCCAGGGCAGGCGGGTGGGCAGCGTGATGCCACAGACTGCGCCGTGCCCATATGCACGGTCCTCATGGCCCCCTGCCCTGGGTGTGGAGTGTCCTGGGGCTGCTATACCACCGGGTGGCTTGGGACATCGGACACTTGTGCTCTCCGAGTTCTGGAGGCCAGAGTTCCAAACTCCAGGTGTGGGCAGGGTGTGCTCCCTCTGGAGGCCTCAGGGGAGGGTCCTTCCTGCCTGTCCCAGCTGCAGGGCTTGTGGCTGCCCCGCTTCTGTCTCTGCTGAGTTCCCCTGACCTTCCCCTCTGTCTCTGTCTTCCCTCCTCTTATAAAGGCACTGTCCTTGGATTTGGGCCCACCCTGATCCAGTGTGACCACATCTTAACTAATTACATCTGCAAAGACCCTGTTTCCAAAGTCACATTCTGAGGTTTTGGGGGATATGACTTTTAGGGGGACACTGTGCAAGCCAGTGCACTTGACCTGCCGTTGTGACTTGGCCCCTTTGCTGGCTCACCCGCTTCCTTTCTGCCCCCTCTGCTTGGCTGCCTCAGACACGTTGGCCTTCTTGCTATTTCTCCAGAGCACTGAGCAGGCTTGTGCCCCAGGACCTTTGCACATGCTGCTTCTCCTGCCTGGATCACACTCAGAGCTCACTTCCACTCTCTTCTAGGACTCTACCCACGTGACCCACCTAGAAATAACACTCCCATCACTCCTGGCCTCGTTTTCCTTCATGCCACTTCTCCCCTGTATAGCATATATTTCTTTCTCAGTCTCTGCTGCCTCTGGGCATCTGAAAGAATAGAGACCTCGTCTGTCTTATAGCCCCAGCTCCTAGAGCAATTCCTGGCATGTGGTAGGTGCTCAACTCAATCTGCAGCCGGGACGAGTGCTCACGTAGCTGGAGTGTGCAGGCTCACCGTGTGCCTGGAGGTCCTTAAAATGAGGATGTGCTCAGCAAAGGGCCCCAGAGGCCACAGGGCAAGAGGAAGGGGCGGGGGGAATGAAGGTGCCCGCTCCACACTCTTCTGCCTGAACTGTTTTGCTTTTATCTCGTTTATATATTTGTTCTTATTTGAAAGTTTGGGGGAGAGGAATTCTGCCTGTAGCCGATTGAGCCTTCGATCTAGACTAACAGCTCCGTTTCACAGATGAGGACGCTGAGGCTTGGAGAGGGGCCAGGGACATGCCCGAGGTCCCTGAGCCGGCTGGGGTAGAGCCAGACCCAGAAGCCAGCCTCTGACTGCCAGGCCCGTGCCCACCCACTGAGCCCGGCACGGTGCCTCCCTCCCTGGGCAGTGGCCGCTACTCAGGGCTGGCCCCGGGCCTGCATGGGAAGGTGGCTGAGGTTGCGCACCCAGCAACTGAAAGGTCAGAAGGGCTGGGGTTGGGTGGGCCCCCTGAGCCTCCCACGGCACTGCGCTGGTGCCAGAGGCCAGCCCAGTGTCACATGGTGCACGTTCCAGGAAACAGCGTCCTTTGCCGTCCCTGGCAGCCAGTCTGGGCCTGATAGCGCCTGATGGGTCAGCACCCTGAAAGCCCCGAGGCTGAGGGCGTGGGGGGAGCAGCCCACCCAGCGTGGCTGGGAACTCCCTGAGGCTTCTGGAAACGTTGCAACTGGCCACACTGTTTGCACTTCCAAACACTGTTGCAAAGAAAAATAAATACATAAACCTAATCAGATGGGAGTTTGCAGCACGCAGTGGCCGGGGGCTGTTTGCACCTCGGTTGTGCCAACAGCGAACGTTTCCTCCGGTCTGCTGGGTCCAGGCACCGGGCTGTGGTGCTCCAGGAACATGGTTCCCGGTTCCCAGCCCCCTCGACGACCCTGTCATTAATAGCTCCATGTTACTTGTGGGGAAACTGAGGCTCAGATGACGTTGGAGTCGCTGCCGACCAGGGAGTGATCCTGCAGGGACCGGACGCCAGCCGGTCTGAGTCGAAAGCTCACGCTTGTTCTGACTTTGTCACTCAACCTCCCGAAATAGCCATTGAAAAGGAAAACAGAACAGGGCGTCATTGTTTGTTGCTTCTGAGCATTTGCGGTTCGCGGTGGAGATGGGACCTGGGAGAGCGGCTTGAAGCCAGCGTCAGGTAGGCCGGGAGCTCCGAGGGCCACAGCCTCAAACCCCAAATTGGGTCACATGGTTTGACAAAGCGTTTCTGTGCCGTCTCAGAGCGGGAGACAGCGTTCCGTGCCAAAGGCTCGGCGTTTCTGGAACCTTCTGATGGTTGGCGGAGGCCATAGGGTGACGGGATAGGATCCCCTGCCCACTTCAGCCGCCTTAGAAAGGGTGAAGGGTCAGCGGCTGGAGGACATTGGCGGCCAGAGCTCGTGAGTTGGATCCCGAGGAGCCAGCAAGTCGGGCTGAATTCTGGAGGGAGGAAGAGATATTTCCAGAGACGGGGACTCGGGGAGGGAGCGGCCTGCTCTGGGGGGTGGCAGCTTGAGGGAGGTGTGTGAGGTGGGGCCTGTCGTGGGGGGACCCCAATCCCAGGCGTCTGCATGGGAACCGCTCACCCTGCGTCGGGCCGGGCCGGGCGAGGGTGGGCGCTGCCCGTAGCTGTCGAACCCGGGGCCGGCAGATGAGCTGGGTCACGCGTGTCTGCCTCGTGTGTGCCCCTCCTCCGCCTTGTGGGATGAGTTGGCACAGAGAGGCTGGTCACCTGGCCGAGGGCCACACAGCTTCCAAGTGCAGTGAGGCCTTGACCCCAACTTCGCCCTGAGTCCACGAGCATTTTCTGCGAACCGGCCCCGTGTCCCTATCCCGTTTCTCACGCTGAGCCCAGCCGCGCCGAGGTGACTGGCGTCAAAGACAGATGATGGCGGCTGGTCGCGGTGACTCACGCCTGTAATCCTAGCACTCTGGGAGGCCGAGGCGGGTGGATCGCTCAAGGTCAGGAGTTCGAGACCAGCCTAAGCAAGATCGAGACCCTGTCTCTACTAAAAATAGAAAGAAATTATCTGGCCAACTAAAAAGATATATATAGAAAAAATTAGCCGGGCATGGTGGCGCATGCCTGTGGTCCCAGCTACTCGGGAGGCTGAGGCAGGAGGATCGCTTGAGCCCAGGAGTTTGAGGTTGCTGTGAGCTAGGCTGACGCCACGGCACTCACTCTAACCCAGGCAACAAAGCGAGACTCTGTCTCAGAAAAAAAAAAAAAAAAAAAGACAGACGATGGCAAGTGTCGCCGAGGACGTGGAGAAGTGAGAGTGTCACAGGGCAGCTGCCGTGGAGGACGGCCTGGCCGCTCCCCAGGTGATTAATCGTGGAGTCGCCTGGTGACCCCGCACATCCTCTGTGGGTGCTGAAGAGAATGAAAACACACATCCATACAAAGCCTGTGCATGCGTGTTCACACGTGCAGTGGCAGCGTTATGCACAGTAGCCAAAAGGTGGAAACGACCCAGGCCTCCGTCAGCGGGTGATGCCCGTGGTCTGGCCACACAGCGGGACGTCACTGTGGCGTGAAAGGTGCGGGGTTCTGATGCGTGGCGCAACGTGGGTGAACCTCGAAAACGTGCCACGTGAGAGACGCCGGAGACAAAGGCCACGTAGCGTGAGATGCCACCTATAGGAAGCATCCGGAACAGGGAAATCGCAGATGGCAGATGCGTGTCGCAGGGGCCGGGCAGGGGAGTGACTGCGAGTGGGTCCCAGGTTCTGTTTTGGGGTGACAGAAATGTTCTGGGGTCACATAGTGGCGAGAGTTGCACGACATTGTGAATATACTAAAAAACCACTGAATTATACATTTAAAATGATGCTTTTTATGGTATGTAAAGTTATATCTCGATCTTGTATTTAATAAAACGCGTCAGTGGTGAGGGAGGGGAGCTTGGGGCCTGGACACCCACCTGTTTATGTCCCAGATGGCTTTGACCGCTGGGTGCTTTTGACTTCTGCCCCTCCGAGTTCTCACAGCGTCAGGATCAGGGTTTCAAACCAAATATTGAGTCCCATGATCTGAGAAATGATATCTTTAAGTATATTTAAAAAATATATTTATATGAAAAATTGTACAGGGGTGGAAAATTGGCCTGGTAGTTGATACTTATACAGAATCCTCTATTGGAAATAATCTATTTTCCTGGAATCGGCGCCTGCCCGGACGTGGGCTCATCACAACGAACAGGGGTCGGAGGCTGAAGCCTAAGTGGTGAGGGTGAGGACCCTGGAGCCACCGGCCTGGTTTGAGTCTCTGTTCTGCTACTTCCTGGCTGTGTGACCATAAGAGAGTTAATCAATGTCTCTGTGCCTCAGCGGTCTCATCTGTAAAATGGGGATGACTGCTGCTGGGATTAAACGAGTTGAGTGCTTAAAACAGTGCACGGGGCAGAGGAAGTCTGCACTTTCTGGTTTTAGCTCGTGTCCAGGGTAGAGTCTGTCATCAGCGAGTATTTGTGCTAAATGATGTGGTTCCCCATCAGTTTCAGACCCAGTTCCTGGAAATATTTCTCCCAGGTGTCTATTACTGTGTGACGAACCACCCCAAACTCAGCAAGGTAAAACACACAGTCACTGTTTTTGCTCAGATTGCATTTTGGATAAGGCTGGGCGGGGAGGGTTGTCTCTGCTCCCCAGGGCGCCCGCTGGGGCTGGGGCTGGTGCCTCCACTTCCAGGGTGGCTCAGCCGTTCAGCATGTGACGGGCAAGTCGGTTCTGGGCTCCTGGTTCCTCTGCACAAGCTACTCTCCACGGGCAGCTTGGGCTTCCCGACAGCATGGAGCTGGGTCCCGAGACCGGTGTCCTAAGAGAAAGAGCCAAGCGAGGCTGCGTTGCCTTTTGTGAGCACTTCTGCCATCTTCTCTTAGCAGCGGCAGACACAGAGCTCTCCTCCTGCCCAGGCTCAAGGGATGGGGACAGAGCTGGAAGGTTCTGGAAGCCCGTGCAGGGTGGGAAGTGCCGCTGTGGCTGTTTTGGGGGAAACATAATCGGGCACATGTTTTGTTTGCACTGTCCTTGCCGCACAGAGGGTCCAGGCCGGATGGGTTTGTATGGGTGGCCTGACCCCGCACAGAGCAGAACCGGGGTCCTGGGAGGAAAGTGAACCCCTGAAGCCACAGATGGGCTATTTGGGAGGATGTCGCCTTTCCTGCTTGTTGTCAAGGTCCTAGACGCCAGGGGCTGAGCCACCTTTCCCATCATGCCCCTGCCCCGTGACTGCCCGGCACAGATCCCAGGCCACGACCGAGTCCAGGGGGCTGTGGTCCAGGGGACCCCCAGGGCATGTCCCAGAAGGCCACTCAGCCTCTCGGCCTCTCCTTCCGGTGCTGACCTCAGAGCAGTGCATACAGTAAGTGCCCAGTAAATGCCTGGCTGATCCTGCCTGGCTGACGCTGGGTAGCTCACCCTGCTGGGGCAGGACAGACCACAGGGCAGTGCAGCCCCTGGGTGGCCTGGGGTGAGGGGGGCAGCCACGTTTCCTCTCCTCTTCCAAACCGAGCCCCCCCCCAGGGGCCTGGCGTCCTGTCCAGGTGGGCCATCGCCCCAGAGGGGACCCTGCAGCCACGGCCTGGAGGGATGGGAGGCCTGGGGGGCTCAGCCTCCCCAGCCACCTCCTCCAGGCTCTGGGCTGCGGGAGGAGCCGGCTGCGCCGCAGAAAGGCCCAGCGGGGGCCGGAGGGAGCGGTTTCCTGACAAAGGCAGCCCGCCGAGGACTCTCTACCGCCCAGACGCTCCCGCCTTTCAAGCTCGGGAGGACTGCGGGCTATTCAGCGGCAGCTCAAAATGGGTGGGAGGGGCCTCTGCGGCCCCAGCAACCTACAGACAGACCCGTTTATTTAAAAGAAAAAAAAAACATGTTCTAGAATATTCCTCCTTTGAGTGCAGGTCCCTTTGTGGGCCCTGTGGGGTCTGCTGTGGGGGAGGAAGGGGAGAGGCACAATGGGCCTGGGTCCCTCCCGGAGCCAAACCCGCCCCCCGCGGGGGTCCTTGTGGGCTGGACGTGGGGGGAGCAGCTCCACCTGGGGCTCCCGCGGTTAATTGGATGGACGGGGATGAGGACGGGGACCAGGGGACCACCCAGACCTCCCTGCTGCACCCCTCTGGCCTCCCGCCCCCAGCCTGGCCGTAGGGGAGCATGGCCCGTCTGTAGGGCCAGTCCTGCACCGGGCAGAGCAGCATCCACCGGTGGGCGGGCAGGGTCAGCTGCCGACCCGAGAGGGCCAGAGCCCCAGACACCACTGTTTTAACATTTGACCTCTGCCCTCGGCCCCTGCAGCTCCCTGGGCTCTGCAGGAAGAGCTGCGGCCTTGGCGTCCGCCCAAGCCTCGTTGGAAACCCAGCGCCACCCTTTAGTAGCCAGCAAGGGCCTGCGCTTTCCTGCACCTCAGTTTTCCC
>JAQIFY010006331.1:0-10390 GCA_028533085.1 Varecia variegata
TGCCCCTGCAGAGGCCCGGACCGAAGGCCTTCCACGGCGGCTCAGCGTCTGTCCCTGAGTGTGAGGAGCAGGCCGGCTAGACCTTGGAAGGCACAGATTTTCAATGACTTTGGCCTTCTTTTCTGATTATAAAAGTAAAGATGGGCGTGGTGGCGCATGCCTGTTGTCCCAGCTGCTCAGGAGGCTGAGGCAGGAGGATTGCTTGAGCCCAGGAGTTCAAGGCCAGCCTGGGCAACATAGCAAGATCTGCCTCAATTAAAAATAATAATAACAATAATATGCTTTTTAAAAAAGTAAATAACACATGCTCATTGTAGAAAATCTAGAAATACATAAAAGCATCAGGAAGAAAATGAAAATAAGAAAAATTACCTGCAATCCCACCACTCAGAGGTAATCATTGTTAACATAGTGGGCTACATCCTTCTACTCTTTTTATATATGTATATATTTTAAATGAGATCACACAGTGCTTACTGTTTAAAACCTGCTTTAACAATATATTATGAACATTTTCTCGTGTGTAGTTAAGTATTTGAGCTATAATGGCTGCCTGTCACGCCAGTGCGTTGATGTGCCATCAAACACATCACAAATCCCTTATTGCTGGACATTTGATTTACCAAGTTTTCACTGTTCCACACGGAGCAGTGCTCCCAGCTTGGGCTTAGGGGGATTCAGACCTGCCGAGGGCTCTGTGAAGAGCCAGTGGGGCAGCCCGCAGAAGCCGCTTTGCCAGTGGCGGAAGAGCGAGGCCAGGGAGGCCCTGCCAGGGAAACTCTTGGCTGTCAGCGGGGCAGGTGGCTCTGAGTGCCACCATCCTTAGGGAGAGGGCGAGTTGAGGAGACTCGTTCCCCAGTCTGTTTCCAGGTGCAACCCCCCGTGGACGTAAGTCCCTTACGGAGGGAAGGGGAGCAGTGAGGGAAAACACGGCCGAGCCGGGCGTCTCGGCTACTCAGGAGGCTGAGGGGGGACAGGCCCTTGAACCCAGGAGGCTGGTTTGGGCAACGAAGTGAGACTCCATCTTTAAAAAGAAAGAAAAGGAAACTGAGAACCATTTTGTTTGAAACTCAAGATAATGATTTTTTTGGTTTGTTTAGCTTTGTTTTCTAAATTTTCTATGATAAACCCTTATGCCCACTGAGAGGCACCTTGCTAGGTGCTGATAATGAAGTGCTGAGCAGAAATATTAATATCTTGTTTCTTTGATAGTTCATTAATTTTGTACTATATTACAAAAAGGAGTTGCAAAGGGCAAGATGGCGGACAAGAAAAATTGCCAGCCAGAGTGTCTCTGCAAAAAAGACAGATTTTAGAAGTCAAAAGAATAAACGGGCAGACAAACACAGATCAGATGAGGGTGGGAAGGAAGGATGACTGAAACTACGGAGACTCCAAGGGAAGAAGTTGTGGAGGAGAACTGGAAGGAGAAAGGCCACTAAGAGGCTTGGAGACCAGCGACAAGGGTAGGTGGAGCGGTTAAACTTCCCCTCCCTTGCATCTCAGAGTGCTGGTGGAGTCCTGAGCTGCTGGAGAGACCTTCCCACACCAGCCCAGAGACGGCTGCCGCCAGTGAGCGGCGAGCCTCTTGCGGACAGGGCACTAGGCTCCCAGCTCCCTTGGGCACCTCCCAGCCCACAGACCTGAGCCGATGGGCAGGCGCCATATTGCTTCATTCTCCCCTTCCCCTGCCCTACCCGTGGCTGCCAAGAAAGACAATTGAGCCACCACCTGGAGGTATCTGCAGGGAACGTGACCTTTCCTTTTGGGGCCCTACAGCAGACTGAGGGGTACTCAGACTGTCAGCTCCCTATCTGCCAGCCCTCCCAGGTGCCGCTTGCCTGGTGACTCCAGGAGAGCAGGGCAAATCCTGAGGTGGAGAGACATCAATCCAGCTTGAGCACCCTGTGGGTGACTTGAGACCAGCACTCCTCTCCCTGAAAAGGTCAGGGATTGATCTCCAGGGCCCAGGGGACAGGGCTGCAGGCCAGATCTGTACACCCAGGTCTCCATGGCACTGCCCCCGGGGCACAGAAGGGATATTTGTAAATGATCCTACTGAGGTGTGTGTGCCTTCAGGGGCAGATCAGCGTGCTTGAGGGGCAACCCTCCCCCCATGGGAGAGCTGTGTGCCCAGCTCAGGCTGCGATTCTGGGCAAGGACCCTCCTGGCTGGCATCACAGCCAGGAGAGATCCGCTGGCTTGAGGTCCTGCCTGCTGGCAGAGGCCCGAGAGAAACCACGGAATAGGGGAGGGTGGAAAGGAGCAAGGCCTGCTCCAGACTGCACGTCTCAGACAGCCCCGCCCCCACACGCAGATTTTCAGTTGAGTGGGGCCATTTCAGCTCCTCCCTGGCAGCTTTGCCCAGAAGCAGAGAACAGACCTTTGACACCCACCCCCCCAACAGCATTTGTGGAGCTTGAGGGCAGGCTCACCCAACCCAGCTCCGCCCAGACTCACCTGCCCCTGCTAAGGAGAATAAGGACGCACCTGGAAGTCCCAGGGCCCCATCCACCATGTGAGGCACTAGAGTGCCAATACAGAGGAACAAGAGCTGGTTACAGGACCCAGAAACAACACTGCAGCATGCTCCTCCCAGCAAGCGCCACCTACTGACAGGGAGGTCATTCTGCACACCATTTTACTGCATCTACTGACTCATCGTATAGGTGCGGTCAAATCTCACCCACAAACACCACCTAGTGGCTCAGAGACTAAACAGGGTGTGTCATCAACCAAATGAAAATCTAAAGGTAAGAAGCAACAGCTGATCCAGATGGAAAGAAATCAGCGAAAGAACTCTGGAAGTATGAAGAATCAAACGGAAAGCACACCCCCAAAGGGGAACACAGCTCTCTAGCAGTGGACATCAACCAAATTCAGAACACTAAAATGACAGAAGAAGAATTTCAAACATGGATTGTAAGAAAACTCAATGATATGCAAGAAAAAATTTATAACCAACACAAAGAAACCACACACACACACACAAAAATCCAGGACTTGTGTTGGTTAAAAAAATTTATAACCAACACAAAGAAACCACACACACACACACAAAAATCCAGGACTTGGAAGAAAAATTCATTAAAGAAATTGAAATATTAAAGAAAAATCAAAATGAACTTCTGGAAATGAAGAATTTATTCAAGGAATTACAAAACACAATGGAAAGCCTCAAGAACAGAGTAGATCAAACAGAAGAAAGAATCTCAGGGATTGAAGATAACACCTTTCAATTAAATAAGTCAGTCACAGAGATAGAACAGAGAAATAAGAGAAAAGAGCAAAGCCTACAAGAAATGTGAGATTATGTGTTGTTTGGTGCTTGTCCCTTTTAAACAAATTACCACACTTTTTCAAACTGAAACAACCTGACTAGTATGCTTAAACAACAACGTGAAGATAGAAAGGAGTAACCTATCAGGCAATGGAAATTATCTTTCCATTTTGCAAATTGTTTTTACAAATATTCTACCAGTAACTATTTAAGACATTAAAAACTGAGTACTTAAAAATAATTATAATAAAACACACAAAATAAATCAACTATTATTAAAACAGCTATGCTTCTAAGCCACAATAAAGGAGTACCTAATGGCAGTTTGAAGAAAGATTTTTTAATATTCTGTGATTTCTTCTAGAACCACTGTGTGTTCACTCATCCACACAAGCTCTGTTTTCTGTGGTAGCACCTTACTGTGCCTTAGTATTTTCATTTACAACAAGAAGGTGACATTAGCACAGACCCCATGGTGTCATCCCAGCAAGTACGTGTCTCTCACTGCCTGCTATGCAGCGAGCGCTCCTGACGCAGGAGCTTGTTGGTTTGGGCTTGAAACTGCACTGTAGTACCCGACAGACCAAATGTCTCCCTGCACTCAAAACGCTCATCTGCTCAGAGCAAGAACAGCATTCTCCAGACCCAGCGCTTCTCCCCGCAGGGCGCTCACAGCAGCAGCAGGCACCAGCAGGGAGGGTCTCTGAAACCGTAAGGCGAAAGACTGAGGAGAGTTCAGTAGCAGTCCCTGGTGTCACTGGTGCGCTGTTCCCTCCTGGGATCTTAAAAATGTGAACCGGCTGGGTGCGGTGGCTCACTCCTATAATCCTAGCACTTGGGAGGCCGAGGTGGGTGGATTGTTTGAGCTCAGGAGTTCGAGACCAGCCTGAGCAAGAGTGAGACCCCGTCTCTACTAAAAAATAGAAAGAAATTATCTGGCCAACTAAAAATATATATAGAAAAAATTAGCCGGGCATGGTGGCGCATGCCTGTAGTCCCAGCTACTTGGGAGGCTGAGGCAGTAGGATCGCTTAAGCCCAGGAGTTTGAGGTTGCTGTGAGCTAGGCTGACGCGACGGCACTCACTCTAGCCCGGGCAACAGAGCGAGACTTTGTCTCAAAAAAAAAAAAAAAAAAATAAGCCAGGAATGGTGGCACATGCCTGTAGTCCCAGCTACTCAGGAGGCTGAGGCAGGAGGATCACCTGAGCCCAGGAGTTTGAGGTTGCTGTGAGCTAGGCTGATGCCATGGCACTCTAGCCTGGGCAACAGAGCCAGACTCTGTCTCAAAAAGAAAAAAAAAAAAAGGGTGAACCAACTATGTAATGTCCTGTCTGTTCTCCACATGAACCTCTGGAGTCTAACAATAGCTCTTTCTACCTACGCCACATGACCAATCACCTAGGAATTGGTGTCAAAATTATCAACTGTTGCATAAAAATAAACTGAAGTATTACTATTTAATAACCAAAAGGACCGTCATTTAAGAGTGAAATGTTTTTTTTTCTTACAATAAAGAAAGTTATGGAAAGTACACAACTTCTTTAAAACCAGCTAGAGAATTTGATTTGTAAGAATCAGAATATCCCAACAAGAGACTATCTCCTTAGAGGTGAGAATCTGTTTGGCAAAAGAATGAGTCTAGAGGAGTGTTTGTCAGCATTGGCACTGTCCAGATGTTGGATTAGACACACCTTCATCGCGGGGTCATCCTGTGTATTTCAGGATGTGTAGCAGCACCCCTGACCTACACTCAGTGATGACACCACATGCCCTCCCCCATGGTGACAAGGAAAACAGTCTCCAGACACTGCCAAATGTCTCCCGGGAGATACAATGGTCCTCCGGCAAGAACCACTGTTACCTTCTGAACGCAAGTCCATGTCTCCAGCCCATATTTCTGCTGGACTTGCCATTGTGCTATGTATTGGTCACATGTGCTATGCCAGACACCACACCTGGTCTATGTGATTATTAACAAGACAGTTCTCACCCTTGGGAAGTTTAGGCTACTGGGACAGAAAAGCAAACAACTCATCCATGAAGTTGCGGTGTTAGAAAGACAGACTTTCATGGAAGAAAGGCTTTGTCTGAGGTGACATTTCAACTGATGCCTGAGTGGTAGAAAGAAACCATGTAAACTTGAGGGTGGGGGGAGCTTCCGTCCATAAACTTCCAACTGTGTAAAAGCACCACGGTGACCAAGAGCTGGGGATGCTTTCTGCGGGAGGAACGTGGCAGTTGATGTTTTGGGAGGATGGGGTGAGGCCAGAATGGGGTCCAGAGGGCCAAACCACACAGGGAGGGCGACCGTCTCATACCTCCAGAGGGACACCTGGTAGAGGCTGACGAGGGTGCTGTTAGTAATTGTGCCTGTCATTCTGGGACAGGGTTATCACCACCACAAACGTGAAGGCAGCAGAAGAGGAAAATCTCTCAAAACACAAGCAGGAGGATTTTCCCTCCCATACTGACATTTCGGCAAGGAGCCGAGAGCCAAATGCATGGCTTCATTCTCGCAGTGTCCGGAGTAGCCGGCCAGTGCCCAGTAAGGAGGTACTCGGGCACACGCAGTTTCTTCATGAAACAGGACAAATTAAGGCCTTTTGCGAGAATTTGGATGAAACTGGAGACCATCATCCTAAGTGAAATATCTAAAGAATGGAACAACAAACACCACATGTACTTGCTGTTAAACTGGAACTAACTGATGAGCACACACGTGCACAGAGGGAAGTAAAACTCAGTGCTATTGGTATTTCTTCTTTGCAAATTGCCAGTTTGTATTTTTTTGCCCCTTTGGTGGTAGTTTGTCTTTTATTAATGATTGGTAGAAACACTTCATGTTTTAAAATGGTAAAATTGTTTGGCATATATGTTGCAAACATATTTCCCAATTTCCCGTTCGTCTTTGACTTTGTTTAGAATGTTTACTGCCCAAATTAAGTTTTACATTTTTATGAACTTTATCTTCTTTGTTTTATCTCATGCTTAGAAAAAATAACCTTTCCATCTTAATGCATATGCCTTATGTTTTTCTAGTACGTTTACATTTCTTAAGTCAAATATTTAATATATCAAGAGCGCTTGTATTTGTATATGTTCTAACTTTCCCCAGCTGATAATAATTGTCCCAACACAATAAAATGTAATCTTGATTACATATACAGTGTTTTGATATTATATATAATAGCATAACATAAGCTCAGTGAAAGAAAAGGATATTTGAACTGAGACAAGAGCTGCCACCCAAGAAGAAAGTTTGCAGTTCAAGTGTCGCCAAGATAATGACCTGCTAAAATGTAGGAAAAAACACCAATAAATAACCAAGTCTAGACTCTCCAGAACTTAACATTCATAATGTCCAGGATACAATCCAAAATTACCCAATAGATGAAGAATCAAAAAAATGCAACACATTCTCTAGAAAAAGAAAATCTATCGAGCCCAATTCTGAAATGAACTTGATGTTGAAACTGATAGACAAAAATTTAAAATGGCCATTATAACTATTCTAAATTCAGTAAAAATGGAAATAAAAAGGCAACATGTTTTCAATGAATGAAAATCTCAGCAGAGAAATAGACATAATAAAATGGAAATTCTAAAAATGAAAAATATAATATGCAAAATAAAAAATTCGCTGGGTGTATTTGGCAGGCAAATGGATACCCCAGAGTAGAGTAAGTAAACTTGAAGGTCAAGAAAAATTTTCTAATGTGAAAAACAGAGAGAAATAAACTCAAACACTGTTAGATGATATTTTAAAAGCTCAGTGTATGGGGAATTGGAATGCCAGAAGAGGAGAGAGAAAATGGGATAGAAAAAATATTTGAAGAAATAATGACCAATTTCTTTTCAAATTTTGTAAAAGATTATTTGCAATATGAAAAGCTAAACAAACACCAAACAGAATAAACACAAAGAAGCCCACACCAATCATATTATTGAAATCCAAAGATAAAAAGAAAATATTGAAAGCAGTAAGAAACAAAGACAAATCACATACTAGAGGGCAATTATCTGACGAACAGCTCGCTGACTTCTCTGGAGAAACTATGGGACCTAGAGGAGAGGGGCAGAACGTATTTTGTATGGTTAGAAAAAACCCTGCCAAATAGAATTCTACTTCCAGTGGAAACATCCTTCAAAATTGGAGACATAATAGAAGCATTTCCAGATAAAGGAAAACTAAGAGAATTTGTCATATGTCACTAGCAAGCGTGTGTTGCCAAAGTCCTTGTCACTAGCAGATATTCATAGGTCACTACAAGAAATTCTGAAGGAATTCTTCATCTGAATAATACCAGATGGAAACTTTGATCCCCTTACAGTTCTAAGAAGACAAAAAATCCAGTAAAAATGTGCAAAAGATTTTAAAAGGCACTTTACAAAAGAAGATGCAGAAATTGCCAGTGAGTACATGAAAGATGCTCAACCTCACTAGTCATCAGAGAGATGCAAATTAAAGCCATAGGACAGCTGACACTGAGTTTCTCAGAGATTATCTTTTCCCCTCCCCAGTGCATTTGTCATTTCCTATTAAAGAGAGTGGCCTCTGGACCTTCCCAGGGAACGAACCGAGCAGTGGTTCCTCTGGTCCCATGTAAGGTTTCTACTCCCCTGAGCCCCTGATCTCTTCCTCGATGTTCTTTGAAGTCAACGCTGGCATCTCCAACGTCACCTTGCCCAAGCTTCAAGGAGACATGTCGGCAGTTTATGAGGACCAGCTCCAGAAGTCCTTGCCAGGATGCTAAATCCTGAGTCCTGAAAAAGTGCTTCCATGTCAGTTAACTCTGCCCATCTACCCATCTTTACATTCTACCCCACTCCCCTGATCCTCAGCATCCACTCCCACATTTGCTCCTCCATGAGCTAGAAGGACTTCTAGTTCCTTCCAGAATGTGTTAGCCAATGAATTAGTCCCCTGCTGTTGCTGTAACAAATGACAGTGACAAACCTGATGGCTTAAAATGACAGAAATTTATTCTTTCATGGCTTGGCAGGGGTGCAAAAGTCTGCAATGTGTCCTATGGAGCCAACTTCAAAGTGTCAGCAGGGCTGGCTCTTTCTGGAAGCTCCAAAGGAGAATGCATTCCTTGTCTCCTCCAGCTTCTAGTAGCTGTTGGCATTCTGTGGCTGTGGCTACCACACTCCAATCTCCACTGTCATCCTCACATTGCCTTCTCTTCTCTTGTCCAATATCCCCCTCTGCCCCTCTGTTATAAGGACATTTATGACTGTATGTAGGCCCTCCCAGCTGATCCAGGATAATATTCCCAGCTTAACATCTCTAACTTTAAAGTCCTCTTAACCATAGAAAGTGGATTCCAGGAGTTAGGCTGGATGTCCCTGGTGGCCATTACTCCACCTCCCACCGCCAGGTAGGGGAATTCTTTGCAGTGAGTAAATTATTTCCTCTTGACTGATAGAAGGGATTTCCTCCCTCAGACGATACTGAGGCCTGATCTCAATTATTTTGGAGGTTCTGAGGGACGTGGAAGATGTTCTTGAGAAGGACAAGAATCACCTTGTTAGACTTCTGCTTTATATGAGATGTTCTTGTGGCCTTCGGGCAAAAGGAGGTTTCTCTCCTCTAGCAAGGGGCAGGGATGCTTCTGCCCTGGCAAGTGGATTCAGGGGAGTCTGAGGATTCAAAGTGCTCATGCTCATCCACTCAGACATCCCCATTCCAGGACTCAGGCTCTCACTCCTTTCCTACCAGGGCTCAGAGTTTAACATAGGAGAGCTGCCCAAAGTACACGTCCAGCCCTCATGGTAGTTTCTCCACCCTTACGATTAAGCCCTAGGCCTAATTTTTAACACTGTGCATCTACAGCTACAGAAGGTTAATATCTCATTAAATGTCACCATGGAAGATTTCCAGATTTCACAACACACCCTGAGCTGATGGCTCTTGGATAACATGGAGCTATTATCCAGTTTCTTCCAGGCTTTCAAGGAACTTGACAAAAGCCATCCCTATTCTTAAAACTCCACAATACTTATAATTACTACAGTTCTAGAGCTACCACATAACCCAGTGTTTCGCCTTCCACCTGTACCTCATCCCAATCTATCACAAGCAAGTCTGAGCAATGATGATGCCATGACATGCTAGGGGTTATCACCAACCCCACTTACGCCAAGAGGGTGAGTGGTCCAGTCCCCGTATTCTTTCTGGAGGATATACTTCCTGGAGCCACCCCCAGAATCAACGGTCTTAGCTGGGTTCCCATGAAAGCAGAGTCTAACACAAGAAGTGAGTGTGGTTTCACTGGGAAATCTCATGGAGCAACAGTGAGGTTATTTATTTGGGAGGTGATCCCAGGGAGCAGGACTGATTTAAGAAGAGAGTGAGACAGAGAAAGAAGAATTGTCCCCTACTGAGGGGTGCATTACCAAAGTCCCTGCTATGGACAGCAGAGACTTGACTGTGCAGGAGCATATAGAATGCCCCCAGAATTGTGTGGAGATGAAGTAGGGCCTCTATCCACCGTCTCCATTCCCCACTGTCAAGCTGCGCTCTGCACTTCTGAGCTCCACACGTGCTCAGACAGAGTGAGCTCCCCCAGTGTTCACGCCATCAGGGATCCCAGGGAAGGGGCTACACTGTCAGCTTGCAGTGAGCAGAAGTCTGCAGGGAGCTCACTGTCCACCGAGCCATGGCTGAAATCCAAAGACAGGCTAAGCAGATGTGAGTCAGAATGTCTGACATGTCTGCTACAATCTACTTCCTAGAATTGTTGTGAGAAACTATCTGGCCTTCAGGCTTGTAAAGTCCTTAGTGCATCACCATGTACATACCACACACTCATACATGTTAGCAATTCATATGTAGACGAACTGTTGCACCTCTGCTAGCAGCTTAATGAATCTTCCTTCATTTAATGTTCACAGCAATGCTCTGTGGAGGATATGCTCATTTCATAAATGAGGAAACTGAGGCCCAAAAGTGTTCAGCAGCTTTACAAAGTCAAACCACTAATGACCAGAAGAGCAGGTCTGTCTATGATGATTTTCCTACTGCACTCACTGACTTCCCTGGTGGGAGGAGAGAGAGTGCTCTGCCTTGGGGGAGGGGGTGACCCACCCAGCCTTGGGGGAGGGGA
>JAQIFY010006332.1:0-10390 GCA_028533085.1 Varecia variegata
GCCCTCCCTCTTCTTCCTCTGCAGCAGGAAAGAGAGAGGCAGTGTGCTGATGCTCGGCGGGGTGGACCCCTCCTACTACACCGGGGAGCTTAACTGGGTGCCAGTGTCCCAACCCCTCTACTGGCAGGTAGCCATGGACAGGTAAGCCCCTGCCTCTGATTCCTGCGCCAAGTGCTGCCACACACTCCCCCACACATGCGCACACACATGTACACAGACACACATGCACACACACGCATGCACAAACACATGCATAGACATACAAACACACATGCACACACAGCTACACAGATAAACAGTCACAGACACATACAAACTCATGCAGTCACAAGACATATACACACGCAGCCACGCCACACACTGAAACAGCCATGCAGACACCTGCACACACAGTGCACCTGTGACTCCTAATCCCTCCAGGCCTCCTGACCAGGGTCTTGATGGGAGAAGACAGATCAGGCCTGAGTCCTGGGCACTAAGAGAAGGAGCGGGGCAGCCCCACAGGGCTGGGAAGCTGGGATCCCTGGAAGAGGCCATGCAGTGTAGGGGGCCCCGGCGTGCTGTGATGTGGGCAGGAAGGGTGGGCTGAGGACCCTAAAGTGCAGAGCAAAGCGGATCAGGGAGAAACCCACCAGGCCAAACAGAGCCATGGCGAGTGACCAACTGTCCTGGTTTACCTGGGACCGAGGGGGCTTCCAGTATGCAGGACTTTCAGTTTGAAAACAGAGGAAGTCCTAGGCATACCCGGAAGGTTGGTCACCCCAGGGAGAAGATGCCCAGCAATGCAGAGAGGTCTGCCTTATCCTCAAACTGAAAGAGAATGACACAAAAAGGCAGTCCCCACCCAACCCCCATCCTCAGCATACCATGGGGCCAGGGACTGTGACAGAGAATCAGGAACCTGGGAGTCCTGGAATGCCAGGGAACACAGGGACAGTAACCAACTGGATTCTGTGTGATACCACTGGCAAAAGCTTGCAATGTCCTTTGGAGGCATCTGTAGCCCCTCGGGCTGCCTTAGGCATTGCCTGGGCCACGGGCCTCAGCATCCGAGCTGGGACTCCTGGGAGTCAAGCTCTTCTGGAGCAGCCTGCAACCCCTTCCCACCACTCGGAGCATCTGCTGCCTGAGAAGGCCTCCTGCTTCACTCTGAGCCCTCGAGATCGATCAGATACCGGATACAGGTCTCCAGTTTCCCTCGTTCATTCATTCAACAAACACACGTTGAGCATCCACTGTGTGCCGGACACTTGAGTGGAAGCACTGAGGACCTCACCGTCCAGTAGGGCAGCAGGATATGAACCAGTGAGTCAGAGAATGATGAATCCCCACTTCGGTACCTGCTAGAAACGAGCAAGAGGATGATGAGGGTGGCGAAGAGAGGAGCCGGATCTACTTCCCTGGAAAAGTGACAATTAAGCCGGAACCTAGAGGATGAGCAGAAATTATCCAGACAGAGGGGGTGAGGGCAGTTCTAGAAAGGGAAGGCAGCATGTGCAAAGGCCCTGAGGCAAGAAACAGGTTGGAGCATTCAAGAACCGAAAGGAAGTCACAGAAGGTCAGTGTGCCCAGTGCAAAGGGAAACGGAGAGTGGGGACACGAGCTGAAGGGGACAGCCAGGGAGGGGCAGGATGGAGGGAGGCTGTAGAGTGACCCTGATGTCTGCTATTCCCCATCTCAGCATCACCCTGAATGGGACAGTTATTGCTTGTAAAGGCGGCTGCCAGGCCATTATTGATACCGGGACCTCCATGCTGACCGGCCCGCTTACCTCTGTGGCCGACATCAACCACAAGATCCGTGCCCTGTATTCCTATGGAGGCGAGGTAAAGGGTCTTGCCAGAGGTCGCCTGGGGCCTCCACGCACTGATGGACCAGCTGGGCCGACCTTCTCTCCTCTCTCTCTGACAGTACAGAGTCCACTGTGACATCATCGACACCCTGCCTGACATTGCCTTCGTCATCAACGGCATCAGCTACCCAGTGCCAGCCAGAGCCTACACCCGGAAGGTGAGGTGCCCAGCCCCGGGCTGGTCCTCGCATCCCGGGACTCCCAGGAACGGGTGGGCTGCGGGAGGAAGAGGCCCCCAGAGGCCAAGCTGAGCCATTGCAGACCCTGCCCAGCCCCCACAACAAACACCTGCTTGGCAGGGGCAGTCTGGGACACCCATCATCTCCCATAGATGTTGAGCAATAATCACCCTGTGCTGGCACGGTGCTAGGAACAGGGCGGGAGGGACAGGAAGGGCATCTGCCCCAAGGAGCTGCAGTTCAACCAGGACACTCCAAAGGCCGAACACGGGAAGGCGGCTACAGAAATGCTTGAAATATGCCAAAGGAACAGTGACAGACAGGGTTGCCTGGGGACGGTCCCAATGTGTTGTCCCACCACAGTTACTCACAGTGCTCCCTTCCCTTCTCCAAACTGTCCTGGTTTGGATGATAACTTCTATGGTCACCCTAGTCCCAGGCCACAACTTCACCTTGCTGAGCCCCAGTTCCCTCCTCTGCAAAGTAGGGAAACAGCCCCTCCCTCTGTGGGGTGCTTAGGAGGTTGACATGAAGAAGGACACCCGGGGACCACACAGTACCCGGCATGTATTTGAGGCCCATGGAAGTCCGGGAGGCTGAATAGGTTAGAAGAAAGCAGTGAGGAGAGAGGGAATCTAAACAACTCTAAGCTCCAGCCTCGCAGAGGTAGGAAGAGGCCTGCTTCGCTTAGAGGCAGGTCTACACCGGCTGCACTCCGGTGGCACCCCAGGGAGCCGGGCAGCCCGGGGCAGATGAGTTGTCAGACCGGGTGAGCCACCATGGTAGGGGGCTGGGGGTGCAGCTGGGACCAGGGAACCACCGAGGAAAGTCGCCTGTCCCAGCCTGGAGTGGCTGAGGAGGCCAAGCCTGGGTCCAGCAAGGCTGCCCTGGGGTGGGCTGGGGTGCTGGGGCTCAGCCTTTGAGGATGAGGGGTGAAGAGGAGAAGGAAAGGCATTCTCACAGCGGGAACAGCGCAAACGAGGGTCAGAGGGAGAGACACGGCCGAGTGTGTGGGAAAACACAGCGGCTCTGGGTCCTGGGTGGGCAGCTGCTCCCCCCCTCCCCCCGAGAGAGAGCCTCTGGGCTCCTGGCAGAGGAGGGACACCAAGCTGAGGAGCCACCAGGACTGGCTACGGAAGGGGCAGCAGGCAAGGACGCAGGCTGACCACTGCGTGTCTCCGTGGTCTTCTCCAGGCCCGTGCAGGCACCTGCTACACCAACTTCGAAAGTTTCCACACCAAATCGCCAATAACAAACACCTGGATCCTGGGAGACGTTTTCCTGAGGCTGTATTTCAGCGTCTTCGATCGGGCGAACAACATGATTGGCCTGGCTCCTGCGACAGCATCGCTGTAACTTCTCCAGAAAGCAGCCAGGCCCCCCGCAAACACAAACTCCAACGCTCCTCCGGGGGCTGCTTGCCCCGGGGGAGCTGACTTGAGCTGTGTGTGGTGCTCTGCAAAACCCTAATCTCAGTGGGGAATAAAAGATTTTCTTTTCAGTGGTGCTAACAGTCATGGTCTGCTTGGGCCGGGAAGGTACATCGCAACGAAGCAGGACTCTAGGGTCAAGTCCAGACCACAAGGGAGAGGAGCCAGACCCCGCTGGCTGGAAGGAAAAGGGAGGCTTATCAGGGCAGGATTCTGGGGCAGTTGCAAGAACCAGACCAGAGATCTTGGTGACTGGACCCAAGAAGTCACAAACCATCCACTCACTGTTTACCTCCCTCCTTTCCTTGTTTCATCTCCAATTCTCTTCGCCTGATGGCTTTCTTTTCCCAGGCTTCTGCCCATGGTGGAAGACTTTGCCGCTGCCCGCCCCAGGGCTTTGTGTCCTTAAGGCATCTAACCAGAAAGAAGCTCAGAGAACACCAGGGCACCAGGGAGGACTCTGATTGGTTCCCCTCAGGTCATGTGTTCAGCCCTGGACAGAGCATCATGGCCCGGGAAGAGGGTACTATGATTGGCCTGGCCTGGGACCTGGAGGTGATTGACAGCTTCCTCTAGAACCACATGGCTGGAGCTAGGGAGGAGCAGGCCCCAAAAAGAAGTGGCAGAGGGGTGCTGTAGACAGGTGGAACAGTCTGTGACTGCCCCACCCACGTTTGCCACCTCTCTATGCAGAAGGATGGTAAAGGATAATTAAAAACAGATTCTCTTCTCCCCACCTTCAAAGGGCCTTTGACAGTGGCCTTCTGCTCAAGGTGGGCTCTGGGAAAGGCCCTTCACATGGGGTGGCTCCACCCTGGCTCCCCACAAGGCAGGCACAGGACCTGGGCCACCAGCTCTCTGCCACCTGCAGCTGCAATGTCCATTCCAGTCCTGGTTTTCACAGGGACTCCCTAGCCATTCCCGCCCCACAAACACCCAGCACGGCCCTTCCCTTGGCCTCAAAGACTGTCTTGGGGAGGGGGTCTGTCATATAGAAGGGCACCAAGGGAGACAAAGCCCCTGGCCTTCCAGAGCATGGCACCCTGAGCTTCCACTGGGCACAGCCACAAAACCACTTGGTTTGAGCTGCCAGGGTTTGGGAAGTTTGGGGTGGAGGCATCGCTTCCTCCCACTTGGAGAGCCCAGGCAGAGGCCCAGGATGAGGGCAGCAGAGGTCACAGGCAGAGGGAGGGGAGCCCAGGTGGAAGAAGGAGCAGGAAGAATAAATAAAACAGAAAATAACGCCCATCTCAATGCACAGTAATACCCTTTACTCCGGTGGGACAAACATCAACAAAAGTGATGTTGTCTTCCTTCCTTCGTCATCCTGTCATTCAGCACATATTTACTAAGCACCCACCATGTGCCAGGTGCTGCAGTGGACCCCTGGGGTAGAGGGCTGGCCATTGTGTCACGAGGACAGATAAAGAGACAAATTCTAACACTCAACAGTGAGGGCCTGATGGGGACCCACAGGGGTGTCAGGAGGCCGCCAAATGAGCAAAATGCACTGTCTTCAGGGAGCCAGGAAAAGGTTTCCAGGAGGGGTGCCATGGAGCTCAGTCTTGAATGACAACCAGGAATTTCCCAGCTCTGGAGGAGGAAGGCCACCCCAGGCCACAGAGGCAGCGTGTGCGCAGACACCAGGTCACAAAAGGACACCTTCCTGATTTCAAGGGACCCTCAGGCTAGAAAGGATCGTGAAGGGCCACCTGGTCTGATGTCCTACCTCTGTCAAGGCCATCCCACAAATGAAAGTGTGTCCTCCCTGTGACAGTCCCAGAGATCATCTGTCCCTGGACCCCATTCCCACATCCCACATCCCTCACCATTGAGATATCATCTTCGTGGACTTCAACAGACTCCACTCCTATGCAGGTCCGCCTTGGAAACATGCCTCCCGGGGTTCCCCCAAAGACTAGCAGCCCCCTCTTGCCACCACCCCCTAAAACACACCCCAAAGCCCTGCAGTTCCTGCCTACGTGCACATCTGCTGTATGTGCACCGCTGTGCGGACGCCATCCTTTAGGACGGCATAGGATTGTGTATAGTGTGAGGGCAAGGAAAGAGTGAGACCAGAGTGGTTTTGTTTTTAAACAAACGGTAAATATAAACTGGGCTTCATGGAGACTCAAGTTTGTAAAAGTCATTTTCCAACTAGGTCTTCATGGAACCATACTCGACATCTCTCTTGGTCAGAAACCACCAATAAGAGTAAGAAAATAGCTCCAACTGATTTATTGAGGGCTTTCCATACATTACTTCATTATCTCCCCCGACTCCCTGCAAGGTGGTTAATGTTGTCCCCCCAGATGAGGGAAGCCGCCTCAGCTCTGTCTGGCTCCAGCACCTGGTGTCAGGCATATAGTAGTCCCTCTGGAAATACATGTTGAATAAATGAATGAAGGCCAGGTGTGGTGGCTCACGCATGTAATCCTAGCACTCTGGGAGGCCAAGGCAGGAGGATTGCTTGAGGCCAGGAGTTCAAGATCAGCCTGAGCAAGATCAAGACCCCATCTCTACAAAAAATTTAAAAACTAGCTGGACGTGGTGATGCAGGCCTGTAGTCCCAGCTACTCGGGAGATTGAGGCAGGAGGATCACTTGAGCCCAGGCGTTGGAAGTTGCAGTGACCTCTGATGACACCACTGCACTGTAGCCCAGGCAACAGAATGAGACCTGTCTCAAAAAACAAATAAATAAACAGATATAAATAAATGAGTGAGTGAACTGTAAGTGCTCCCACTAGAGCACACTGCTGCCCCTCGGGCAGGAGACACGTCTGGTGTCAACATGGCTTATTTCAATTATATCAACCACAGGAGGTCAAGGTTTGCTCCCCTAAATGTGCCTGAGGCCTGGGCTGGAGCTGGTGTCTATTAATGAGCCAGACCCCTTGGGGCCCTATACTTATGGCTCATGCCACCAACATGAGGATGAATTCTGATATTCATAGCAAAAATCTGCCCCCTCCACTTTTATCCTTTACCAGTTGCAGGCCAAACAGATTTATTGCCTTTGGTGACAGAGAATGTGGAGGAAAAGACAGCTCTTACCAAATCTAAACTTTTTCTCTTTAAAACTTTTTAGAGTTGTGGTATCCCTGTGTTGTATGGGACCTCAAGAAGAGAATTGGGTTAAATGATTCCCACTTCTGGTTTTGCATCAGAGTCCCTCAGTTAGAGAGGTTTTGTTATTAATGCGTGTTACCTGGGATTTCTTTCAGAGCTTCTGTAAAGAATCTCATTCTATTCTTCTCGTTATTTTTATGCTGTTTCCTAAGAAGTGAGAAGAAATTGGAGCAACTGACAATAACTTCTATCAATAGCTTGTGTTGAGTAAGTGTCCTTAGTTCTACGTGATACCATTAGCCTGCAGTTATAATTTTGGTAACATGAAAAAAGCATTAAAGCACATTAAGAAATAAAACACATTTATTTTGGGAAAAAAAGATGGCTGTTGAACACTTCTTGTAAGAGTATAAATTGGTACAATTTTTTGGAGATGACTTGTCCTTAAAATATGTATAGTCTTTGTCCCAGCAATTTTGCTTCCAAGATTTATGCTAAGGCAATGGTCAGAAATGCCCACAGACATGAATGAGCAAGGATGTAATCTTCAGAGTCTCCCACACAAGGGAAAATCTGGAACTTCCCAATGTCTGTTAAACACTGAATGTCCACAGCACAGATAAAACTTCATGCTGCCATCTTAAGTCATGCCTTGGGGGAATATTTAATGTCATGAGAAATATGCTGTTAAGAGAAATGAATAGAGTACAAGACCCCAGGCTTGCTACGTGCACAGAAGACAGTACGGCATGGTGGCCAGGCATGCAAGTCCCAGAGCCTTTCTGACTGAGTTCAAACCCCAGCTCTGACAAGTCATACGACCTTGGAACAGTTCACTTCTGGACATCTGTTTCCTGTTCTGTAAATTTGGAATAAGAAGAGTCCCTTCCAGTCAGGACAAGAGTAGGAATGCTAATAAGAACGGAATTGCTTTCTGGGGTATTGAAAAGGTTCTGAAATTAAATCATGGTGTTATTTGTACAATTCCGTGAATATAATAAAGACCACTGAACTGTACACCTTAAATGGGAGAATGCATGATATGTGAAATGCATCTCAATAAACCTGTAAAATTATATTAATATAAACTAAAAAAAAATCCCAGAAAAGAATAGTCCCTTCCTTCTTGGGCTATAGTGAAGACTAAATGAATTAATCATATAAAACCTTTAGAACGGTGCCAGTCACATAGTAGCATAAACTGTTACTATTTCAAATATACATCAAGGACCAAAAGGTTAACAGTTAATCAAAAGATATAATAGCCATTATCTCCAGAAGGTAGCTCTATGGGCAATTTTTCCTCTCTTCTTATATTTCTCTTAATTTTTTTCAGTGATTGCTTTTAAGATCGGAGGAAAGCTAAGCATTATTTTATAAAAGAAAGTGAAAGACCTCCAACCAAGAGAAGACCTTGCCTTTGCTGGGGTGACCTGGGTTTCTGCTGGAGTGAATTATCTCCCAGGGAAAAAAAGGTCATCCAGGAGCAAAGGGTCAGTGGAGGACTGACACCTAGTGGCCAAGATGGATATTACACACACACACACACACACACACACACACACACACACACACACACACTCTCTGTATGTCTCGGGCCTACCCACTGGTCCCACCTACTTGAACAGCTCTTTAGTGACATGAAACCACTGTCATATAAACTCTTCTACCTTTAGACCTGCGAATCCCACTTTGACAAATATACCCCAAATAAATAAATATATTTATTATTATTAGTTGTAAATTATTTATTAGCTATAAAGATTCTCCCAGGGAATCTATTTATACCAGTGAAACTTGGAAACCAACCTATATTCTAACAGCAGGGAAATTACCAAAGCTACTGTCCCCACTAATGGGACAAATCTACACTAGGTGCCTCCCGATAGGATGCACCGAGAAGCACACACATCACTTCTGTGATATTCCTGCTAAAAAGCAGATAGGCTCACGCTAACCATAAGGAAACATCACACAAGCCCAAATTGAGGGACATTTTGCAAAACTGGCCTGTACTCTTCAAAAATGTCAGTCCAGAACAAAAAAGGCAGGCTTTTGAGGGACTGTTCAAGACCGAAGGAGACCCAAGAGACCTGGCAACCAAGAATAATGTACAACCCTGCATCAGAAAATTAAAAGTCACACACAAAAAATCATGGTTTTGGTTGTACAATTCTTCAAACATACTAAAGACCACAGAACTGCACACCTTAAATGGTAGAATGTATGCTGTATAAAACACATCTCAAGAAAGCTGTAAAATTATATAAACTAAAACAAAAATCACAGGACAGAATAGTCTCTTCCTTCTTGGGCTATAGTGAAGACAATTAATTTTAGGACAACTGGTGAAGTCTGAATATGTGCTGTGTGTTAAGTAATAGTATTGATGTCAGTGGTAGAATCCCTGCATGTGATCACTATGACATTGCCCGCGTAAGCAAATGTCTTTGGAGAGACACACTAAGGATTTAGGAGCAAAGGGTCAGGATGTCTGCAATTGACTCAAATCATCCCACCAAAATTGTGTGTGTGTGTGTGTGTGTGTGTGTGTGTAGAGAGAGAAAGAGAGTGAATAAGGTAGGATGTCAATAATAAGTGAATCTGGGTGAAGTGTATATAGAAATTTGTTGTCCCATTCTTGCAACTTTTCTGTAGATTTAAAATTTTATTTATTTATTTTTGAGAGACGGTCTCACTGTTACCCAGGCTAGAGTGCAGTGGTGTCACCATAGCTCACTGAAACCTCCAACTCCTGGGCTCAAGCGATCTTCCTGCCTCAGCCTCCCAGGTAGCTGGGACTACAGTTGTGCACCACCACACCCACCTAATTGTCTAAAATTTTTTGTAGAGATGGGGTCTTGCTATGTTGCTCAGGCTGATACCGAACTCCTGGGCCCAATAGATCCTCCCACCTCGGCTTCCCAAGGTGCTAGGATTACAGGCATGGGCCACAATACCTAGCCTTAAAATATTTTCAAAGTAAAAAGTTAAAAAAAATTTAAACAGCTTCCTGCCAATGGAAAATACAGCTTCCTACAAAAAGGCAAATACATTCGGGAAGGGAAGGCATGCATGATTTCGTTTCTCATACTGTTCTACTGCTTCGGCAATAAACAAGGTCACACTTTTTTCCTTCCCACAACAAAAGTGAGGAGAGAAGGGTCCTCCATTTTTCTGTCGCCTACTATGGACCTATTTATTCTGGTCAATGACCCAACAGGTTAGGCACGATTGCCGGTCTTTACAAATGAGGACAGTCATGCTCACAGGAAGACCGCTCGAGGTCACTGACGTGGGAGCAGGATTTGAACGCGGGCCTGACTCCCACGTCTCGGCTCCCCTGGCCATCTCTACCTACCAATTGCTCGGTGCTGCCGGCCAGGCCAGGGCAGGTGACGCAGCGCAAGGCTGGTGAGACTGTTTCCGGCCTGGAGCTCACGGTCCGCTCTGGGTGGTCGGGCGCCATCTGCTGGGGGCTGGGGGACAAGGCAGCCGCAGGACTGGAGGAAGGGACGGATGTGAGGGTAGGTAGCGTTAGCAGGAGGCTCTTCTTGCTCCGACCCCCACGCTTTCTGCCGCGATCTGCCTTGCTCTGAGCCGGAGGCTGACCCCTCTGCCTCCAGCCCCAGCCCAAGCCAGGTTCGGGCAGCGCAACTCCCTTCCCTGGCCTCTTTGGCTTCTGGCTGCTGCTGGCCCCAGCGCCTCAACACCCCTTCGGGTCCTCTGCCCCTGCCCACTCCTCTGCACGTCCTCCCTCCGCCAAGTCTCTTCGAAGCCCTGGGTGGGCCGCCTGTTTCCGCAGGACTCTGACAGGCCCCGCAGGTCTTGGGAGAGACGTGCACGCAAAGGGAAGGGC
>JAQIFY010006333.1:0-10389 GCA_028533085.1 Varecia variegata
TGCCTGTAGTCCCAGCTACCCGGGAGGCTGAGGCAGTAGGATCGCTTAAGCCCAGGAGTTTGAGGTTGCTGTGAGCTAGGCTGATGCCATGGCACTCTAGCCCAGGCAACAAAGCGAGACTCTGTCTCAAAAAATAAATAAATAAATAAATAAATTTTATATTTAACCACATATTTACCATTTCAGCACTCCTCATTCCTTTGTGTAGATCCAAGCTCCTTTCTGGTATCATACTTCTCTGCTGGAAAAACTTCTTTTTAACATTTCTTATAGTGCAGCTGTGCTGGTGCCAAATCCTTCCAGTTTTTGTTTGTCTGAGAACTTTTTTCACATTCATTTAAAAACAATTTTTTTTAGAGATAGGGTCTTGGCGCTGTCACTTGGGCTGGAGTACAGTGGCGTGATCATAGCTCACTAAAGTCTCAAACTTCTGGGCTCAAGCAATCCTCCTGCCTCAGCCTCCTGAGTGGCTAGGACTACAGGTGTGTGCCACCATGCCTGGCTAATTTTTTTTTTTAATTTTTTGTATAGATGGATCTCACTATGCTGCCCAGGCTGGTCTTGAACTCATGGCCTCAAGCAGTCCTTCTGCCATGGCCTCCCAAATTGCTGGGATTACAGGCGTGAGCAACCACACTCAGCCTCACTTTCATTCTTGATGGATATGTTTTCTGGATAGAAAATTCTAAGTAGACACTTTTTTTTTTTCCAGCTCTATAAAGAGCTGTTTTTATGTCTTTCATAGTTTCTGAAGAGAAGTCTACAGTGATTCTTACCTTTGCACACCTGTATGTAATATACCTTTCTCCTCTAGATGCTTTTAACATTTTCTCTTTATCACTGGTTTTTAACAATTTGACTTTGATATAACTTGACATGGTTTTCTTTGCGCTTCATGTTTGGGGTTTGTTGCACTATTTAGATCTGTGGGGTTTTAGGATTTTTGTTGTTGTTGTTGTTGAGACAGAGTCTCACTTGGTCGCCCTGGCTAGAGTGCAGTGGCATCATCATAGCTTACTGCAGCCTCCAACTCCTGGGCTCAAGTGATCCTCCTGCCTTAGCCTCCCGAGTAGCCAGGATTACAAGTGTGTGCCACCATGCCCGGCTAATTTTTTCTATATATATTTTTAGTTGGCCAGATAATTTCTTTCTGTTTTTAGTAGAGATGGGGTCTCGCTCTTGCTCAGGCTGGTCTCGAACTCCTGAGCTCAAACAATCCGCCCTCCTTGGCCTCCCAGAGTGCTAGGATTACAGGTGTGAGCCACCGCACCTGGCTGGTTTTCAGGATTTTTTTTTTTTTTTTTTTGAGACAGAGTTTCACTCTGTCGCCCGGGCTAGAGTGAGTGCCGCCGTGGCGTCAGCCTAGCTCACAGCAACCTCAAACTCCTGGACTCAAGTGATCCTACTGCCTCAGCCTCCCGAGTAGCTGGGACTACAGGCATGCGCCACCATGCCTGGCTAATTTTTTCTATATATTTTTAGTTGGCCAGATAATTTCTTTCTATTTTTAGTAGAGATGGGGTCTCGCTCTTGCTCAGGCTGGAGTTTTCAGGATTTTTAAAATGAAATTAGCTGAGTTGGAGGATTGCTTGAAGTGAGGAGTTTGAGACTAGCCTGGGTGATATAGCGAGACCCTGTCTCTAAAAGGATAAAAATTTGAAAAAATCATATCAAATTTGGAAAAATTTGGCCATTATTTCCTCATATTTCTGTGTCTCCTTTCTTTCTCCTCTCTTGGGATTCTGATTGCACATATGTCAAGCCATTTGATATTGTCTTATAGATCACTGAGATTCTGTTTATTATTTCTTAGTAATTTTTCTCTTTGTGCTTCATTTTGGATAGTTTCTGTTGCTATGTTTTCAAGATCTCTGGTCTTTTCATCTGTGGTGTCTGATCTGCTATTAATCCTATCTAATGAAATTTTAAATTTAGGTATTGTGTTTTTCACATCTAGAATTTCCATTTGGTTCTTTTTTAAAAAAACAATCTTCCATTTCTATTTTCATGTTTATATTTTATTTTACTATACTTCCTATTTTTACTTTACTGTATTGAGAATATTTATAATAGGTATTTTATCATCCTTGTCTATTAATCCCATCATTCTGTAATTCCTGTGTCTGTTTCTATTGACTAATTTTTCTCCCAGTTATGAGTCATATTTTCTGTTTCTTTGCATGCTATGTAATTTCTGATTGGATTTCAGGCATATAAATTTTACATTGTTTAGTTCTAGACTTTGTCATACTACTTTAAATACTGTTGGACTTTATTCTGACAGACAATTTATGTTACTTACACATCAGCTTGATCCCTTCTAGCCTTGCTTTTAAGAATGTTTAGGGTAGGTCCAAGGTAGCCTTTCCTTTAGGGCTAGGTTAGCCACGCTCTTAAGGTGTGACATTTCTGGGGTTTCTACTAAGTACCCCATCTATTCAATAAGGTTTCTGTACTCAGGCTGGTAGGTACTTGAAGATCTCTTGTCCTGTGTGAACTCTAGGAATTGTTTGAATACAACTTCCTGGTAGTTCTTTCTGTGGAAGTTGTTCTTTACCCAGCCACATAGAATTTCATTCTATGTATGTGACACTCGATGTAGATTTCTGGAACTCCTAGAATTCTGCCAACTGTATTAGGGTATTGACCCACAAATTTTATTTTGCAGCTTGGTGACCTGAGAAACAGTGACGGTGAAATTCTGTAAGTGTTCTAAATTATTTAATAAATTGTTCTCTTTTTTTGAGAAAATTCAACATTTATTAGGGCATACTTTCTCCTTCCTTACTTCTTTTTTTATTTTTAATTATTATGGGTACATAATAGTTGTATGTCTTTATAGAGTACATGGGATGTTTTAATACAGACATACAATGTGAATTACTCAAATCAAGGTAATTAAGGTATCCATAGCCTCAGGCATTTAACATTTCTTTGTGTTAGGAACATTTTAATTCTACTCTTTTATTTATTTTAAAGTATACCATAACTTATTGTTTTGTTTTGGTTTTTTGAGACAGAGTCTCACTCTGTTGCCCAGGCTAGAGTGCCGTGGCGTCAGCCTAGCTTACAGCAACCTCAAACTCCTGGGCTCAAGCGATCCTCCTGCCTCAGCCTCCTGAGTAGCTGGGACTACAGGCATGCGCCACCATGCCCGCCTAATTTTTTCTATATATTTTTAGCTGTCCAGATCATTTCTTTCTATTTTTTAGTAGAAACGGGGTCTCACTCTTGCTCAAGCTGGTCTCGAACTCCTGACCTCAAGCGATCCTCCTGCCTCGGCCTCCCAGAGTGCTAGGATTACAGGCGTGAGCCACCGCGCCCGGCCCATAACTTATTGTTGATTATAGTTACTTTGTTGTGCCATCAAATATTGTTCATTCTATCTAACTATTTAACTATATTTTTGCACATATTAACCATCCCCACTTTATGCCCCCCTCCCTGCTACCCTTCCCACCCTCTTGTAACCGTCATTCTACTCTCTGTCTCCACAAGATTGTTCGGTTTGTTTTGCAGTTTCATTTAGGCCTAACGTTCTAACCATTACTCGATCAAATTATATAGTATGATGAAAATAATGAGCACACACAAACATGTAATCGGTTTTGCTACCAGCCCCTGAGTGGAGGTTTTTCCAAGTTATTGGTGTTCATTGGGAACATAATTTCAGGACGCATCATGTAAGCCAAGCAAGCGACAGCTTTTTATTGAAAGTGAAAAGATTCTCAGGGAGAAGAGCAGGCAGGCTCGGAAGAGAGCAGCTACTCTGGGAGGAAGTGGTTTTAGATCTTTTGCAGTCTTACTAATTAGGGGGAGGGATATTCAAAGCCAAGGGGTTGGCTGTTACTAAGAATTTGAGTAGTAATCCCTAGCATTGGGTTCCCTCCCATTTTCATACTTTGGAACTGTCATGGTGATTTCAAGGGCAGAGGAGACATTTTAAAACCACCATGTAAATGATATTGTAATTAGCCGAGATCATGTAAGGTGGCAGAGATAGCTGATGAGCCAGTCAAGGCTGGTTCTCGTCTGTGGTTATCAGCCTATCTAGTTAGCTTCTGCTTAAGGGTAGTTTATTTTAGCACCTGCCATCTGATCTTCAAGCCCCTGTATCTGGTTGCAGCCCTATTTCCTAGTCCCCTACTCTAACAGTATCACAATAGGTCACTTTATTGGTGAAATTATCTTGAATAATTCAGAATCTCCATTTCACCAAAGAGCACACTCGTTACATGTGTTACTAGTGCCCGGGTTGCTAGAATGGAACAGAGTTTGTATGTGCACAGAGAGCCTATCTACAGCTCACTGGTGTGTCAAGAGCGTTTCCCAGAGCTTTCTAAACTTGCTGGCTTTTCAGTCTAAAGGATTCTGAAGCCTTTGATGGTAAGATAAAGATAAAGCCTTGTGGCAGAGGTGGATTAATAATTGACCCTTTCTTAGCTGCAAGTATGAGGAAGTCAGTTGGAATTCAATATTATAAAACATATTATATGCTAATAGATAAAAGATTATCTTCAAACATGCATGATAATTTTTTTTCATATTATCTGCATGGATGACTCCTTTAGTTAATATGTTAGCAAAATTTAGTGATACTTTAAAAATTTTTGTTCTGCCTGGATGATAGCACCATAATTTTGACTCATTTTTTAGGGGAAGGGATTATAGTTTACTATTTTTAATCATGTAATTGATAGAGCAAGTACCTGGCTAGACACATAATTATAAGGTAAGAACAATTGCTGACTTATTTGCATTTCTTACTCCAAATTTTCCGAATGCATAAAGATGCTACTATGAAAAATGCTGAAAAGGTACCAAGGAACATTTGAAATTTAACAGAATCATTGCCAATGAAATTATAACTTTATATTAAACTATTAAAAATTCAACCAGAAAAATTTAAAATTATTTGTGATTTTGGTGAGTGGAATAGAGACTTTCTGAAGTGCATTATTTATGTTTTTGACAGTTACTATCCCCGATTACGATATTGGATGTTCCATAAATATTTGTTTTCCTCTATATTGGAAATAATTAAAACTATCGAGAAAACATTGAATGGTTAATAGCATTAGCACTTAGTAGAGAATCTCAGGCTGCTGAAAAAATAGAAGTTAGAAACATGAAAAAATTTAATCATGCTAAATCACATGATCATTCTAAAATGCTTATGTTTTCTTTAGCTTTTATATTTTCAGTTTGTTTATATTGTAATTTTTTTTTGTTTTTACCAAAAAGAATACAATGATGTAGTGGTGCTTTCGGAATCAAAATACCTGGGTTCAAAATTCTGAGTCTACCACTTTTTAGCTATGCAACTTTGGGCAAGTCACATAATCCCTCTAACTCAGTTTTCTCATCTTAACCTCTACATGTGGCCCAGTAGCATCAGTACCACCTAGGAAGTTTTTAAAAGTGCAAATTCTTGGCCCCACCCCAGACCTACTGAATCAGAAGCTCTGAGTGGGGGGCCCAGCACTCTGCATCCACAACCCTCCCTCCTGCTGTAACTAAAGTTTGAGAACCACTGTTGTCAGCCACTGTGATGCCTTCCATGGCTTCTGTTCATCTCTGTGAAGGTTATTATAGCTGATCTACTTCCTGGCATTGTCTCTAAAAATTGACATCTTAAGCCCTCTATTAAAAGTGTATGTTGCCAACCAGTAACCAACAGATTATAGATATTCAGAGAAAACTTTAAGCAGACTAAATTTTACAAGAGTCACAGAAAACCCTCCAGTAAGGGATGCACATTTTCAACAGTGGACTTGCTCCCTCTGTCCAGCATGTCTGGTTTCGGGCAATGGGATGGGACAGACTGGGAAGGGCTGGGCTGCACTTTGGACTTTGTACCCTAGTTCTAGGCACAAAGACAAAATTCATTTCAGCAGGTATGACAGAATATGGAAGTAATAATAGCAATAATACTAAAGAGTGGCAGGGAACGACAAATAAAATGGTCAGCATGAGAGACCAAACATAGGAGTAGAACAATGGGGTTTCTCAACAAGAGAGCAGAACTTGGCCACCAAAACTTGAGGGGAAGGCAACATTCAGAGCCTCAGGTGGGCAGACAGCTAGCTGGGAAGTCTGTACAGAGAACCTCTGCTAGCAGATGCAAGGACTGCAGTCTCTGGAACAAGTACGGACAAAAGCCTGGCAGGACCCAGTCCCACAGGGGCAAATTACCCACGCTGAGACTTGGATACCTGGAACAAGGCAGATTGACCACATGGCAGGAACAATGTGGGCATTCCCTTACTGGTCCTCAGAGTTGAACAGCAGCTGGGCCAACTTGATCCTGAGTCCCAGGGTGGCGCTAGGGGTCTCCTATAGCCTTCTTATCCAAGGGGGGCTTGTTTATCCCAGGGCTGAGGTCAGGCCGAGCCTGGATGTGGATCAAAATGGCTGGAGCTATGGGAAGAGGTGGGCTACAGGCAAGGACACATAACCCAGAGAAGTGACTTTGATGGAGAAAATTTCAGGTCAGCAAGGATCAAAAGGAGCAAAAGGATAGCAATAAAGCTACCTGGTCAGACATCTCCACAGTCTATAGGCAACTGTGCTTTAAAAGGAAATAGATAAGTAAAAATGTATATATTGACATTTTAAACATCTAAAAATTTGAATAAGTAATGCATTCACATAGTTCTAAATTCAAAGTGTAAAAGAGTATATAGTGGAAAAGTCTTCTCATCCCTGTTGCCCCAGACACCCAGTTTTCCTTCCCATAGCAATATTATTTGTTTTTCTCTCTCTGTGTGTGTGTGTGTATATATATATATATTCCTTTACACATGCATATATATTTCTTTGTGTTTTTGCGTATACATATATAATGTCTCCCTTTTACTTAAATGACAGCATTCCACATTGTTCTGCTCCTTGCTTTTTCCCATTAACGATATACCTTGGATATATTTCCATATTACTACACAGAGGGCTCCCTCATTTTTTCTTCTTCCTCATTTTTTCTTCGCAGCTGCATGGTATTCCATGAATGTACCACAATTTATGTAATTAGTCTCCTACTGAAGGACATTTAGATTGTTTTCAATCTTTGGTGTTCAAAATAGCCTTGTACATGCATTATTTCACATGTGGGTAAATGTTTCTGCAGGGTAAATCTCTAGACGTGGAATCACTGGATCAAAAGATTTATGTCTTTGTAATTGTGATAAATTTTGCAAAATGAACCTCTGGGATTATACCCATTGACACTCTGCTGGCAATTTATAAGAACACCTAGCAACTGAACATTTTCACTATGTATCTTATCTGTGTAAAAAGGCTGATGCTATGACTACAGAAAATCATTTCATGGGAATGGTTACTGTAAATCTAGGTCACCAGGTAAGGCTGAACCCGGGCAGATCACGTCTTTCATGAAGTTGTGGAAAGCTGTTACTTAATCTATGAAGCTCATTAAATAATCTTACAATTTAGAATATTACATTTCTTGCATTTTATAAAGCTGAAATGTGCACCATAACCCCAGGACAATAACCAAACTAAATATGCTGCTTTATAGTTTACAAAGTTTTCCCACATATAGATTTTTAAACCTACCTTTCTATGAATCTAAATTCTAGGTTTAAAATGACATACTGAATTTTAAGAACTTTGCTTAAGAAATACTAGAAAAAGCCGGGTGTGGTAGCTTATGCCTCTAATCCCAGCTACTTAGGAGGCTGAAGTGGGAGGCCTGCTTGAACCCAGGAATTCAAGACCAGCCTGGGCAACATTGTGCAATCCTGTCTCTTAAAAGAAAAGAAAAAAGAAATATTAGAAAAGTCAAAAGTAAACTAAAGCAAGAAATCATTTGTCAAATTTATACTGGCATGTTCCTCATGTCCACTGGCCCAGTTCAGTTCTACACTTCAAAGCAGTTATTTTTCTCTTTAGTAGTGTTCAGAACTCCTAGTGGCTCTTGAACCCAGGCCTATGTATTAGAAATGAATGCACCATACTAACAAGGCTGATCCCTGCTTTCATCATTCTTGCAAAACCTCTTTGCATTCCAAGACAATGAAAAATGCAAAAAGCTGTTAGAAACAGCTGAGTCAAGATCTAATTCTCCAGTATGCTCATTCTTATTAAGTTCTACATAACCTATTGGCAAAGGAGATTGAATAACACATTCTGGCAGAGATGAAAATTACTGACAAACAGTTACATGGTACTAGATGCAAAGGCATGACAAGAATCTTTCTATGGAATCTTTTACCCACCCATTTATTTAGCACAGGTCATGTGACCATCATTGCAGCTTGTGGGAGAGGAATAGAATTTGCTTGTGCAGTGCAGCAAGCCTTAAAGAGGTTTATTTTTTCCTCTGCAAAGTCCCTGGTCATGAGAATCTTGAAAAGTTTAACAGCAGGAGGTAATGCTATTCATTTGGAAAATAACCAAAGCCCATTTTTCACTAGTAATTTGTCCACAGATGTTTCATAAAACTGATGGATCAATATGTCAATCATATAATCCTAGCACTGCAAAAGATATATTTTAAAGACCTTTTTAATAGAAGATTCTCATGTCTGTATTTAATAATATTAGTTGTCTAGACAGCCTTCATTTATACTCTGCTGGGGTTGGCCTCATTTTGTTCTTGTTTTTCTTCAACAGCTGTGGATAAGAACTCACCAATGACTTCCAATTAAGAACCATTCATCCACCTCACTAGTTTTAGAAGAAAATATGGGTGAAATTCTCTAGAACAGTGCTTCTCAAATTTTAAAGTGCAAATTAATTATCTGGGGGAAACTTATTAAATGCACTCTGCTTCAATAGGTCTGGGTGAGACCTGAAATTCTACATTCCTAACAAAATACAGGTGATGCCATGTTGCTGATCTGAGGACCAGATGTAGGTAGCAAAACCGCCCTATAACCTGAGAGAGGAGAAAACTTTTACAACTATGACTCAAAGTGCAAAAGCAATAAGGAAAAAATAGATAAATTTGGTTACACTAAAATAACTCGTTGCATGCAAAAACAAACAAAACCACCTTAGAACAAAAAGATAAATGACAAAAGGGGGAAAATAGTTGCAACTTGTATGACAGTTATTATTCCTAATATATGAAAAGCTTTTAAAGATTAACAATTCTAGGAGATCGGCTAAAGGTATGGGAAATAAATGCAAATGGTTCTCTCTCATATGGAAAGAGCTCAGTCTTGCTCGCAGTAAGAGAAATGCAAATTAAAACTACACTGAGATACCTTTTCTCTTCTACTAGGTTAGCAAAAATCCAAAAGCTTGACGGTCTTCTCTGTTGGTATTCCCACTTTTAGGAATCTATCCCAAGGGTACATTATAAAAAGATGAAAGCACAAATCTAGCACAGCCTTAATTATAGTAGCAAAAGACTGGAAACAACCCTAATGCCTACTGGGGGCTTAGTTAATAAATTCTGATACATCTACACAATGAGGTTCTAGTTAAGTATAAAGGGGAATAAAGATTATTTCTATACACTGCTATGAATTATTATCCAGGACATAATGTTAAGTAAAAAAAAAAGCAAGGTAGAAAAATAAAAGGGCATGGTTTACTTCAGTTTACCTAAGAAAGGGGGATGGATACAAATATATATATGTATGTATGTAGTTATATTTTTAAAAGACAATGTAAGGATAGACCATAAAATAAATAAAATGGTTACCTATGGAAGGAGGAAGGAAATAGAGGGACAGAACCTAGATTTTTCTGAAGATACTTTGAATTATAAATTTAACTTTAGAAGCTTGTCACTATTTTACATAATTATAAAGCAAAATTAAATCAAAATTTAAAAATGTGATATCTAAAAATCAAAAGCTAAATGAAACGAATGGATCTTTGTATTGAGTTGCTGACTTAACCACATGCAGACAAATCATTTTGAGTGAACTTTAAAAGATAGTAATTTGATTCTAACTTTCTAATGGACTATACCCTAAGGATAGAAAAGAAATACAAAAAACAAGTTAAATTGACAGTAATATTATTTTGTTTTTCTGATAATATGATATATATAGATAAAGTGTATAATGAATTGTGTTACTGTCATTAAGAACCAAGATTTTCAGCATAGAAGAGAAAAATATAACATTAAACTCTTTAATACTATGAATAGGTAGTACCAGAATGAATTTATGACATTTTCTCTTTTAAATAATATGTATTTCCTATCTATAGCCAATGGAAATCCATAGAAAAAATGACCAACTCAGTAGCATTGAGCACTTATATCATTCTGGGTCCAATGAAGAGAAACCACACAGTAATTTGAACAGGGAAAGTTTAATATAAAGAGTTACTAACTACAAAAGAGGGATTAGAATAACAAGGGATTGGCTAGTAAAAAATAAAGAGAACTCTAAATATAGAAATAGCAAC